>CAIGRL010212327.1:0-10501 GCA_903798325.1 Fraxinus xanthoxyloides | reverse complement strand
CCCTAATCAAATATGAGCTAAGTTCCAAGAAAATAATTATTAACATAATTATCATAATTTTTTTTAAAATTTAATTCAAATTAGCGACGGATATAAAAATGAAAGTATCTTGTAAATTAGCGATGGATTTAATCCGTAGGAAATTTGCGATGAAAAATTATTGTTGCCAACAGAAATAGTCGTGGGTAACCACTTAATGGAATTTTTGGTCCGTATGGTCTGGTTCGGTTAGATTTTGAGATTTCTTGGTATTTAACAACTTGAACCGATGGGTCCATATATAAGTATGGAATTGTTCGGGTTCGGTTCGGTTCAGTTCCGTAACTAATTTTTTAACATTTAGAATAAAACTAATTAAATAAAACTAATGACATGTTCATTCGTATCTTCAATATGCAGTTGGAGATGGGAAGTCGGACTCGACATTAGCGGCTTCGATTTGGGCATGTAGATGTAGGCTCTCAATTTATCAAATGATTGGGATTAGTGTACATATGCTTACCGAATGAAAGTATGAAATCAAAAAGAGAAGGATAAAAATTTGAAAAGGACTATATCTTGAGCTAACAAAGAAAGTAATAATTGGGCCAAAAAACTAAAACAAAAAAATTGAATTTAGAAATTGGGTTCAGTTGTGCTAGCTAGGCATAGACTTGGATTGGGAGTTAAAGTATTAATCACTAAATTAGTTAATTTGCTACTTTGTTTACAAAAATTAAAACAATTTAATTAAATCAATATAAAAAATTATGTAGATTCGATTCTTAAAGGGTTTTCGATTATTTGTTTAGAACAGAGAACTCAAACAAACTTATCGATTTTTTATTCAAATACCCGTTCGTGTATTTAACTTATGAAAAATCACTCGATTCGATTCAGTTATGTTCGGGTTCGGTTTAGTCAGGTTCGGTTCGAGAGTTTTGTCCAACTCTAATCGAACATAAGCTAAGTTTCAAGAAAAGAATTATTAACGTAATTATCATAATGTTTTTTTAAATTTAATTCAAATTACCGATGGAAATAAAAAAGAAAGTGTCTTGTAGATTAGCGATGGATTTAATCCGTGGTAAATTTGCGATGAAAAATTATTGTTGCCAACAGAAATAGTCTTTGGTAAGCACTTAACAAAATTTTTGGCCGGTATGGTCCGATTTGGTTCGATTCTGAGATTTTTTTATATTTCATAAATTGAATCTTTGGATCCATATATAAGTATTAAATTGTTCGAGTTCAGTTCGATTCAGTTTCGTACCATAATTAATTTTTTTACATTTACAACAATACTACTTAAATAGAACTAATGACATGTTTATTCGTAACTTCGATGGGTAGTTGGAGAAGCGAAGTCGGACTCAGGGTTGGTGGCTTCGATTTGATCATGTAGGCTCTCAATTTATCAAATGATTTTAGGGTTAGTGCACATATGCTTACCGAATGAAAGTATGAAATTGGAAAAAGAAGGATAAAAATTTAAAAAGGCCTACATGTTGAGCTAACAATGAAATTAATAATTGGGCTATAAACTAAGACAAGAAATTGAATTTAGAAATTGAGTTGAGTTGTGCTAGCTAGGCATAGACTTGCCTTGGGAGTTGGAGCATTAATTACTAAATTAATTAATTTGCTAATTCGTTTACAAAAAATTAAAACAATTTAATTAAGTCAATATATAAAATTATGTAGATTCGGTTCTTATTCGATTTTTTGGTTCTTGGTTTAGAACCGAGAACTGAACCAAACTTATCGATTTTCGATTCAAATATCAGTTCGGCTATTTTGCTTATGAAAAACCACAGGGTTCGGTTTGGTTCTGTTCGGGTTCGGTTTAGTCCGGTTCCTTTCGAGAGTTTGGTCCAGCCCTAATGAAACATGAGCTAAGTTCCAAGAAAAGAATTATTAACATAATTATCATAATTTTTTTTTCAAATTTAATTCAAATTAGCGACGGAAATAAAAATGTAAGTATCTTGTAGATTAGCATGGATTTAATCTGTAGGAAATTTTCGATGAAAAATTATTGTTGCCAACGAAAATAGTTGTGGATAAACACTTAACGGAATTTTTGGTCCGTATGGTCTGGTTCGGTTAGATTCTGAGATTTTTTACTATTTAATAACTTGAACTGATGGGTCCATATATAAGTATGGAATTGTTCGGGTTCGTTCGGTTCGATTCAGTTCCGTAACTAATTTTTTAACATTTACAACAATACTATTTAAATAGAACTAATGACATGTTAATTCGTATCTTGGATATGCAGTTGGAGATGGGAAGTCGGACTCGATGTCGTGGCTTCGATTTGGACATGTAGATATAGGCTCTCAATTTATCAAATGATTGGGGTTATTGTACATATGCTTACCGAATGAAAGTATGAAATTGGAAAGGGAAGGATAAAAATTTTAAAATGACTATATCTTGAGCTAACAATGAAATTAATAATTGAGCCAAAAAGCTAAAACAAAAAATTGAATTTAGAAATTGGGTTCAGTTGTGCTAGCTAGGCATAGACTTGGATTGGGAGTTGGAACATTAATCACTAAATTAGTTAATTTTCTACTTCCTTTACAAAAAAATAAAACAATTTAAGTAAGTCGATATAAAAAATTATGTAGATTCGGTTCTTATACGATTTTTCGGTTCTTTGTTTTGAAACGAGAACTGAATCAAACTTATCGATTTTCGATTCAAATACCCGTTCGGGTATTTAACTTATGAAAAACCACTCGGTTCAGTTCAGTTCTGTTCGAGTTCGGTTTAGTCCGGTTCGGATCGAGATTTTTGTTCAACCCTAATCAAACATGAGCTAAGTTTCAAGAAAAGAATTATTAACATAATTATCATACTTTTTTAAAAAAATTTAATTCAAATTAGCGACGGAAAGAAGAATGAAAGTATCTTGTAGATTAGCGATGGATTTAATCCGTAGGAAATTTGCGATGAAATATTATTGGTGCCAACGGAAATAATCATTGGTAAGCACTTAAGAGAATTTTTTGTCGGTATGGTTCGGTCCGGTTCAATTATGAGATTTTTTGGTAATTGAACCGTTGGGTCCATATATAAGTATGGAACTGTTCGGGTTCGATTTCATACTCTAATTAATTTTTTTAACATTTACAAGAACAATACTTAAATAGAACTAATGACATGTTCATTCGTAGTTTTGATAGGCAGTTGGAGATAGGAAGTCGGACCCGACGTCGGTGGCTTCGATTTGGGAATGTAGATGTAGGCTCTCAGTTTATCAAATAATTTGGGGTTAATGTACATATGGTTACCGAATGAAAGTTTGAAATTGGAAACGGAAGGATAAAAATTTAAAAAGGCCTATATGTTGAGCTATCAATGAAATTAATAATTGAGCCAAAAAACTAAAACAAAAAATTGAATTTAGAAATTGGGTTGAATTGTGCTAGTTAGGCATAGACTTGGCTTGGGAGTTGGAGCATTAATCATTACATTAGTTAATTTGCTAATTCGTTTACAAAAAATTAAAACAATTTAATTAAGTCAATATAAAAAATTATGTAGATTCGGTTCTTATTCGATTTTTCGGTTCTTGGTTTAGAACCGAGAGTTGAACCAAACTTATCGATTTTCGATTCAAATACCTAATCGCATATTTAACTTATGAAAAACCACTTGATTCGGTTCAGTTTTGTTCGGGTTCGGTTCGAGAGTTTTGTCCAGCCCTAATCAAACATGAGCTAAGTTTCAAAAAATGAATTATCAACATAACGATCATAATTTTTTTTAAAATTTAATTCAAATTAGAGACGGAAATGAAAATGAAAGTATCTTGTACATTAGCAATGGATTTAATCCGTAGGAAATTTGCGATGAAAAATTATTGTTGCCAAAGGAAATAGTCGTTGGTAAGCACTTAACGAAATTTTTGTTCGGTATGGTCCGATTCGGTTCGATTCTGAGATTTTTTGGCATTTAATAAATTGAACCGTTGGGTCCAATACAAGTATGGAACTGTTCGAGTTCGGTTCGGTTCCGTACCTTAATTAATTATTTAACCATTTACAACAATAGTACTAAAATAGAACTAATGACATGTTCATTCGTAACTTCGATAGGCTAACTGGAGGCGGGAAGTCGGACTCGGCTTCGATTTGGGTATGTAGATGTAAGCTCTCAATTTATCAAATAATTTGGGGTTAGTGTACATATGCTTACCGAATGAAAGTTCGAAATTGGGAACGGAAGGATAAAAATTTAAAAAGGCCTATATGTTGAGCTAACAATGAAATTAATAATTGTGCCAAAAAACTAAAACAAAAAATTGAATTTAGAAATTGGGTTGAGTTGTGCTAGCTAGGCATAGATTTGGCTTGGGAGTTATAGCATTAATAACTAAATTAGTCAATTTGCTAATTCGTTTACAAAAAAAATAAAACAATTTCATTAAGTCAATGTAAAAAATTATGTAGATTCGGTTCTGATTCGATTTTTCAGTTCTGGGTTTAGAACCGAAAACTGAACCAAACTTATCGATTTTTGATTAAAATACCCGTTCGGGTATTTTATTTATGAAAAACCATAAGGTTCGGTTCGGTTCTGTTCGGGTTCAGGTTCAAGTTCGGGTTCGGTTTAGTCCGGTTTCTTTCGAGAGTTTGGTCCAACCCAATCAAATATGACCTAAGTTCCAAGAAAAGAATTATTAACATAATTTTTTTAAAATCTAGTTCAACTTAGCTACAGAAATAAAAATGAAAGCATCTTGCATATTAGCGATGGATTTAATCCGTTGGAAATTTTGCGATGAAAAATTATTGTTAAAGAGATTGTTGTTGGTAAACACTAACGGATTTTTTGGTTGGTAATTTACCAACGGTCTAAGAAATTCTTTGCAAAATTAGCGACGACGGTTTCACATTAGTTTTGTTTCACATTAATTTGTCAAAATTAGCGACGACAAAATTTAAGGCATTAGATATAGAAATTTCCATCTCTGAAACCTCATTTTTTTGAAGTGACTTCAATCGTGAAGCTTTCATATGGAGATTAATTCGGCCACGCAAAAAGAAATTTACAAATGTTTCACTGCTTCCTCAAATAAAATGTTGTCTTATTGAACATTAAATTAATATTCTTTTATCTGATTTTTAGTACATGAATTATTTGGTGCAGATAAGCACCCAAACTGTAATTTTCAAGATAATACTTATGGACAAATAAATATAATATTTTTATATTTGTAGAGGATAGTACATAAGAGAACTGAAGATCCTATTAAGAATGAAAGACAAAATTAAATCTTAAATATTGTTCACGTGATTTTTTCCCTCATGAACAGTAAAAACAACTATTCCCTAAATATTGCATTTTACGATTACGTATGAGGAATTGTCGATCTTAGAGCTACGACATGAGGTTCTTAGGTTTGGCGTTGCTATGAAAGCTGTAGCTTCTAAGGTCGAAGATGAAGTCAATCACCAAATTCAGGCAGCAATTTGTTGCTCTAAGAAACATGCGATTCAGATCAAAGTCCAGAATGGTGGACATGATTTTGAAGGACTTTCATACGCTTCTGAAACTCTTTTTTGCCATGATGGATATGAGAAACCTAAGATCAATATCCATTGATAGTGGCAACAAAAACTACATGGGGTCAAACGGGTGCATCACTTGGTGAACTTTGTCATACAATTTGTCATCCCACAAAATTAGAGCCTCCAAATCAGCACTCCACGTAAGCTACACGTAAGCAACATATACACATGGGTAGCCACTCACATCCAGTAGTTAAGTTGACGGAGTGCCGGTTGGGAGGTCTTCAGACAAGGTTATAAGGTCAAAGTCAACTAAAATTATGGATATCCGAGACTCCTTCAAAGAAGCGAATCTCTATTTGACCGACGTCCCTTTAACCCTAATATCGGAGGCCTACTTGAAGCACATCCATGTACATGCACAGACTTCCTATGTACGAAGCACTGAATCTCCCAAAGCCCAACGTAGAGGCTCAACATAGATGTCCGAGACCCTCTACCACTAGAATCTCTTCAACATAGGTTGACCTTGATCGAGCAAAATCTAATGTTGTCCGTCATTGTCTGGAGATCATTTAGAAATGATTGATAAGACATGTAATAAAACTCTGTTCGTATGTCACGCTATATTGTGTAAGTCGGCTGACCCTCTATCAAATATTAATTGTAATGAGTGGACACTGATGTGAAGTCTGGTCCTGAGAGATGTAGTCACGTGGATTGGATCCAATGATCACCAAATTAGTTAAGATAGTATAAATAGGTTCTCTTTATAAAAAAGGGGGAGAGGGAACAATCAAGAAGAAAAAGCAAAACACAAACCCACGAAAGATTCATAGGGAAACACTTAGCAAATTTTTAAGGAACATTTTCTTTACATATTTGTTGAATACAAATTCAAATATAAAATATTGTGAGTTTCCTACAAATTACTCATTCCGTCTAGCCTTTAGGAGAGTCCTTCTAACAAAGAGTGGAATATTGTTGATTATCTGGGTTTGGCGATCGTTGATAGTACGGTTGCCGCTAAATCTCACAGCCGGAGCTTGAACATTATTGTCTCTTGCCGATAAGCGCCTCTAGTGTCCGATCAAAATTTGACTATCGTCACCATCCCGGTAGAAACGCGCAAAATCATCACTTGACGTGGTAAAAGTGGGCCTGGCATCTGTTGGCATCATTTTTTGGGGTCAACACAATTATTAATAAAAGAAAGACTCTGGCTTTCCCGGCTGATGTTTGCTCTACGGTGGGTAATGGAGGGAAATCCAGTACCAGAGGATATGGTATGTTTTACGCATTGCCACCGAGGCTCCGTCTAAGTGCCAATATAGATTGTAACAGATATTCCCAAAATGCTAGTGGAGTACTACAAAAATAAAATGGATATTTATTCATTTATTCTCAATTTATGTTTACATAATAAACTTAAATTCAGGACACGTCCTATTTATTCAGTACTTAATTAATGACAAGCCGTTCTTTGTAGTTTGCATTATCATGGTTACACTGGTGGAATACTTTGTTCATTCCTGAATAAATTAGTTGGATCCACTTTCTTCTTCACATTAACCAATCTTTTGAAATTGTTCTTGAAATACTTGGATCCCCATAAGCTTGCTTGTTTGTAGCTCGTATTCCCTTTAATATTGTTCATTCCAATATCCAAATCCCGATAATTGAAATATGCAGCTCTTGGAAATTTTGACACATAACGAGCCATGAATTTGTAAAGCCTCCTGATCCAGTTTATATGCCTTTGGGATTCTGCATTCTCTACCCAGCCTACTCCATAGTGAATCATGAATATGTTGCCAGATCGATGTGGGAAAGGGGTTTCTGACGCTGAGAAATCATTAATTCTCCCTCCATACGGACTGAATTGCAATTCAGCGGTATTTTCATCCTTCAGAAATTTCCATATGCTTTTAAGACCGTGTACCGGAATTGGTTGCATCACGTAGTCAGATTTTCCTTTGGAATATGCCGAGGAAACTCGAGTTCTATTCAGCAAAACGTCCAGTGATTCGCCCTGGAGACCTGCAAAAAAGATTGTGGATTCTATCCATGGCATTTCAGTGCAATCTTCTTTCACCAAACCCAATTCTGGAAATTTCTGTTGCATGATTGGGAGAAGATCATTAACTCGACCTAGGTACAAAGAAGTNGGACTGAATTGCAATTCAGCGGTATTTTCATCCTTCAGAAATTTCCATATGCTTTTAAGACCGTGTACCGGAATTGGTTGCATCACGTAGTCAGATTTTCCTTTGGAATATGCCGAGGAAACTCGAGTTCTATTCAGCAAAACGTCCAGTGATTCGCCCTGGAGACCTGCAAAAAAGATTGTGGATTCTATCCATGGCATTTCGGTGCAATCTTCTTTCACCAAACCCAATTCTGGAAATTTCTGTTGCATGATTGGGAGAAGATCATTAACTCGACCTAGGTACAAAGAAGTGAAAAATGCTCCTATTGTCCTCTTTCCATTTGAAGAGTTGAAGCTTCTTAAGAAGAGTCTTAAGAAAAGATTGTCATCAATCTTGTCAGCAACATATTGCCATCTGTGTACTAGCTGAGTTGCATTTTGTTCTAACGTTCTTGTAACATTAAAAACTGTCACAGTTTCTGGAATTACAATTAATTTCACCTTAAATGCAACCACAATTCCAAAACTGGTACCTCCACCTCCTCTAATGGCCCAAAAGAGATCGTTTCCCATGGATTCTCGGTCTAGAATATGGCCATTAGCATCAACTAGTTTGGCATCAATGATGTGATCTACAGCAATACCATGTTTACGGGACATCATGCCATATCCTCCGCCACTGAAGTGCCCTCCAACACCTAAAGTCGGGCAAACACCGGCTGTGAATGCCAAAGTCTTGCTTTTCTGAGAGATAGTATGATAAAGTTCACCAAGTGTTGCACCTGCTTGAACCCATGCAGTGTTTTTTTCTGTGTCAATGGATATTGATCGTAAGTTTCTCATATCCACTATAAAAAACGGAGTTTGAGATATGAAGGAAAGTCCTTCATAGTCATGTCCACCACTTCGGACTTTTAGTTGAATCCCATGTTTCTTGGAGCAATAAATTGCTGCCTGAATTTGGGATTCATGCTCCGGGGTAATGATTACAACAGGTTTCTGGCCAGAGTTTGATGCCGCCCGTAGGTTCCACATTGGAGATTGGAGAATAGATAAATATGATGCATTTTTCGGTGTGTAAATTGAAACAGAATCTGAGTTGGAACTTTGAGACTGGAGAGTGACACATTCGAGAAAATCATTTTTGTTATAAGCCGATGAAGCTCTTGAAATAGAAACGAATGCCCAAAGAAAAAGTGAGAGTATACAAGCTGGGATCTGCATACTTTGTTTTGTTTTATATTTTTCTTCTGATTGGTTGCATGTATTTATAGATGGTCATAGTGACTTTTCTAAATGACTGTGGAAATGAATTTCGAGTTTATTATGTCTCAGTTATCAGAAGAAAATTCAAACATCGATCGTGAAGCTTTCACATGGAAAGATTAATTGAACCACACAAAAGGAAATTTAATAATATTTTCACTGCTTCCTCAAAGAAAATCTGGTCTTAATTTTTGTTTTCATATGGTTTTCTTTACATTAATTTTGGTGCTGAAAAACGTGCAAACAGTAAACTTTTTAAGATATTGTTTGTGGTGCATGTTTGTTAATAATTTAAGTCAATTTTATATTCGTAAAGCATAATGCATAAAGTAAATGAAGATATTTCTTAGCCCTTTAAATCTAATCCCTAATACGGTGATGTTGTGGGTTCGAATAAGGGATACAAGAAAATATCTTTTGTCATACATTTGAAGCAGTCCAAAAAATATAACGGTTAAGAGTATTATCCGAATTTTGTTGGAAGTTGGTAGTTTGTTTTGAAGAGGTCATGAAGAAGTCAAAGGATGGATCAAGGAGAACAAATTGATGCTTTTTCCGCTCGCTAGCCACATGAGGATTGCTTGACCAGTTTTAGCAGTGGCCTAACAGCTCTCTATCCACGAGTTCACCGCTCAAGGGTTGATAACATATTGGTCTGACCATGTTTTGCAATTTTAAGAATTTTTTTCACTCCCAGTATCTCTAAAATACTTCAATTAATGTTTGGCCTGGACTTCAATACATGTTCCACTTTTCATTGTATTGCATACATAGATACACACATACATAAGAAATTATTCTTCTCAACTATGTGTCCTTGTCTTTTCAAATTGGATTTCCACGTAAATCTTGTATTCTTGTTCTTATTATTTTATATTTTCTATTCCTATTTTGGTATTAAAAAAAAAATGTTATTAGTGCAATGTTTGATTTCCTGGGAAGGCCACTATAAAATATGATATTCTATTTTTGGATCGCAACACTAGGTTTTCCTATGGGAAGTGAAAATGCTTATGTAGATAGACTTGGATAATGCACCATTGGGATTTGATAAGATACTTTCACCTTGGACACAAGAAGAAAAATAATATAAGGATCTAAAAACTCTATCTCAAATTCACCTTCATCTATCAATTTTTTTATTTTTTTTATTTTTTTTTATGTTTTAAAGAAGAAAAGGCTCATTGAGTTATGGTTAAAATTGGAGCATTTATGCATGATGGAAGTTTAACCAGTAAGTTACATTTAAAGTAGCTCCTATATTCTCATTGCATGACCGAAGGTACGTCTACAGAAAATCACTTAACTATCTTTAAGGAAATTGTCGTTAATCAGGAGACTATAAATTTTAAGTACGATGAAGAAGTTTTAGACTTGATTTTGTTGTGTTCGCTGCCCTCTTCAATTATGATTTTTAGATATACTACTTTATATAGTTGCGACACTGTCATTATGGATGAAGTATATGATGTTTTGTTCTCTTAGGAGAAGATGAAGCAACTTGTGATTGGATTTAAAGTTGGGGCAGAGAGCCTTGTTGCTCGTGGGAAAACATAAGACATGAATTTTGGTGGTAATATGA
>CAIGRL010212260.1:0-12595 GCA_903798325.1 Fraxinus xanthoxyloides | reverse complement strand
TTGAACATAGATCCAAAGGTTACAGGACATAGGCAAAAGAGAAGAGCTCTCAACCCTGAAAGATATGAGGCTCTAAACAATGAGGTTAAGAAGCTGATCGAATTGTGGATTTATCTGGGAATTGTTGTATACTAAGTGGGTTTCTAACCTGGTATCGGTCAAAAAGCATAACGGAAAGTGAGGGGTTTGTATAGACTTTTCAAATCTAAACAAGCTTATCCTAAGGACAACTTTCCACTTCCCAAAATAGAGCAACTCGTGAATTCAACTGCAAGATACGAATTTCTTAGCCTCATGGACGCATATTCTAGGTATAACCAAATCTCCATATTCCCAGCAGATGAGGTGCATACCTCATTCATCATAGACAAGAGTCTCTACTGCTATAAGACCATACCCTTCAGGTTGAAAAATGTCAGGCCTACTTATCATAGACTTCTCAACGAAATGTTCGCTGACCTTATTGGGGAGCCATGGAGGTCTATGTGGACAACATGCTGGTGAAGAGTCTCAGAGCTGAGGTCATGTTAAATACCTTAGTGAGATGTTCCAGATCTTGAGAAGATATCGAATGAAGCTCAATCCTTTGAAATGTGCCTTTGGAGTTTCCTCCGAAAAATTCTTGGGTTACATCATCAACCAAAGAAGCATTGAAGCGAAGTTAAAGCTTTGAATGAAATGAGGTCACCTCAAAACTAAAAGAGGTACAGAGCCTCATTAGACGAGTAGCAGCCATAAACCGCTTCATCTCCAAGGCAGCAGACCAGTGCCTAGCCTTATTTAAGGTCTTCAAAGGAGGAAACAAGTTTCTATGGATAGAGGAATGCGAAGTAGCCTTACAAGAGCTAGAGAAGCACTTGGGATAGGCTTCCATCCTCTCCAAACCTAAGGATCATGAGCCACTATAGTTATACTTAGCAGTGACTTTAGAGATGCTCAACTTGATTCTGATAAGAGAAGAAGACAACCAACAAATACATGTTTACTACATCAGCAAAGCACTCTTAGCAGCAGAGACTCGCTATCCAGACATGGATAAGTTAGCTCTTTCCTTGGTAATAGTGTCAAGAAAGTTGAGACCATACTTCCAAACTCATAATATACACGTATTAACAAACTTCCCCCTTAAGCAAGTACTAAAGAAACCAAACGCTTCAGGGAGGTCACTTAAATGGGCTGTGGAACTTAGNACTTTAGAGATGCTCAACTTGATTCTGATAAGAGAAGAAGACAACCAACAAATACATGTTTACTACATCAGCAAAGCACTCTTAGCAGCAGAGACTCGCTATCCAGACATGGATAAGTTAGCTCTTTCCTTGGTAATAGTGTCAAGAAAGTTGAGACCATACTTCCAAACTCATAATATACACGTATTAACAAACTTCCCCCTTAAGCAAGTACTAAAGAAACCAAACGCTTCAGGGAGGTCACTTAAATGGGCTGTGGAACTTAGTAAGTTTGACATCATCTTTAAGCAAAGGACAACTATCAATGGTCAGGCCCTGGAAAACTTTCTGGTCGAGTTTACTCATGTTCTAGAAATGGAAGAGGAGATGGAACTTGCCGAACGTCCAACATGGAACCTCTCAGTTGATAGATCCTCATAAGAGATAGAGTTAGGAGAAAAGGTTGTCTTAGTCCACCCAAAGGGGCATGAGCTTACTTGTATTGTAAGATTTAGTTTTAAAGCCACCAATAATGTAGCAGAATATGAGGCCCTCGTAGCTGGCCTAAGGTTAGCAGAAGAAATGCAAGTAAGAGGCTCGTCATCAACAGTGACTTCCAACTAGTAGTAAGTCAGGTTCATGGAAATTTCTTAGCCAGAGATAAATCTATCGCAACATATTTGAAATTGGTTATGAGTTTCATCCCATCATTTGAAATATTCGAGCTAGTACAAATCCCATGCTCCAAGAATGTCCATACCGATGCACTATCAAAATTAGCAAGCAGCAAAGATTCAAATATGTTCACAGTCGTGCATATAGAACATCTTTCAAGACCTTCTACCGACATGAACGAGGTTGTAATGTAGGTTGAAGGCACTTTACCTTGGATAGAGCCCATCATATCTTACCTTAAGGACTAGACTGAACTCCCTGAAGAGGAGAAGGCTCAAAAACTTAGAAGGAGAACGACCCACTTCATCTTCGAGAACAATATATTATACAAATGTAAGTTCTCATTATCCCTACTCAGGTGCATTGGAGAAGAGCAAGCAAATTGTGTTATTCGTGAAATGCACGAAGGTGTATGTAGGAACCACAGTGGAAGATGGTCCATAGCACAAAAAGTAATAAGGCAAGGATATTATTGGCCTACCTTGAAAAAGAATGCGCAACAATTTGTTAAAAAATGTGACAAGTGCCAACGCATTGCTACTATCCAAAGACAACCTTCTTAAGAGTTGAATGTCGTATCCAGCCCTTGGCTATTTGCAAAATGGGAGATTGATCTCGTAAAACCTCTCCCCAAAGGAAGAGAAAACTCTAGCTTCGTGATTGTCGCCATTGATTACTTTACCAAATGGGTAGAAGCCGAACCACTAGCCAAAATCACTGAAGCCAACACCTCCAAGTCTCTATGGAAGAACATCATCTGTAGGTTCAAAATACCCCACTCGATTGTATCAGATAATGGTAAACAATTTGACAACATAAATGTCAAAAAATTGTGTGAAGAATTGGGCATCGGTAGGTTTACCGTCTCCTCGTCGAATATACTTCAATGAAATAAGTAATAACGAGATGAGAAGATGTGGACTCAACCTCTTTAAAGAACAAAGGGATGACTATCAAGCCAGATTGGCCATTTATCAAATAAAAATGACTAGATACTACAATTCAAAGGTAAAAAAAAGGTCATTTTATTTTAATGAACTGGTACTGCGAAGAGTATTCCTACCCTCCAAAGAGCATAGTTCAGGAACCCTTAGTCCCAACTAGGAGGGTCCCTATCGCATCAGTGAAAGTTCGATCAATAACTTATAAAATTGAGAATATGAATGGAAAGGCACAACTTTATCTATGGAATGTCAAACATTTGTGCAAGTATTACCAATAATGTAAACATCTTGTATATGTAGTTTGAAGTTCAATAAAAGACAATTTTTATTATATTAGTCACGAGTTGGAATTCCCTTTCAAAAAGGTAAAAAGCCTTGGAGGAGCTCCTACAAGGACGAACCATCCTTATGCAGGAGAAACATAAAAATCTTGCTAAGAGGATAGGTCCCAATGAGGACCACTTCTGAACTTACGGAGCATAACACCTACCTCTAACAAATAAACTTGTAAGACTAAGGGCAAGCGAATTGTCTATACTTATGCAAATTATAAATAAAGATAAACTAAAGTCCGAAGTGTTGAAGAGTCTTATTTCATACACATCAATTTACTTAAGTGCAGAGATCTACTAAGGTACACGACCTTCAAACACTTGGATAAAATTTTCGTATTTGAGTTACTATTGAAGTATAACATACGAAGCTCTGATATTGCTTATGTCTTACATGTGTGCTTGACCCTATAAGATTTATTATCTAGTTCCACAAACTATAAAATCATTAAGAGGTCTTCAGTTGAACTATTATTTGAAGTCTGATGTATTTAGATTATGAACTTTGTTGTTAGGTCAGACCTTCTAACATTTGTAGAAATTTAGCGAGTTTTATTATGAAGTTTATCATTGGATAGGCCTAGCTTTATTACATGTTCCATGTTATTGAACCTCAAAGTTCATAACTTTGATATAGTCAAGCTTTCGAAGTTGTTAGACGTCTGATGTTATTATCAAGTTGATGTTACCTTAAGTTTGATTTGATGTCATTGTTGAAGTACAAGCGGTTCAAATTTATATTGGCATGCATATCAAAACTAAGCAGAAATAGTAAAGATACAAAAAGTAAAGGAACTCCAGTATTGAATAAAAGTAGAACTTCATTAATCAAAAACATTTATAAGAGGTGGGCTGAAGCCATTACACTTTTACAAAAAAAACATAAAAAACATAAAAAGTACAAAATGATGAACTATTCTAAACAGGTGGGGGTTGAGGAGCCACACAAGGCACTATAGCATCAAGAGCCACTTCTTCAGCAGCAGCTTCTTCAGCTGCATCGTCTTCAAGTTTGATTATCTGGTCTTCCTCTGCCAAAGTTTAAGTCTCAGGCTCCTCTACTTCATCCTTCAGAAATTTTGTTCTCAACTCCAAGGTGTTGACGCCTCGACTGTGCACCCACCGCTACTCAAACATGTTTGTGTAAGAATATCATCTCCAGTACCTCGTGAGGCCTTTATACGCTTCTGTTAAATGAAAATTGGCGAGGAAGTACTTCTCTGCATCAATACCAGCAGTTTGAGCCTCCTGCCTGGCAGCCTCCACCTCTTCAGTTAATCCTGAAATTCTGGAGTTCAACTCCCCTAACTATCCTTTTAGAGCAACATTCTCTTTATTGGCCTTCTCCAATGCCTCAGTAGCCAGCTTTTGATGGGGTTGGACATCTCCAATCGCTTTGTAAGCAAGGCCACTTCACTTTAGGACAAGTGGACCTCCTTCTTTAATTTCAATATTTCCACCAAAGTCGAAGTGAGCTTCGCGAGCTCCTCTGCCTCTTTATTCTTCAAAACCTCAGCCTCAGCCTTGGCCACTTTAGTAGCCTCCTCAACTTGAGAGGCTTTATTAACAAACTCTTTATTTTTTTCATTGAAGGTTTTTAAAGAGGACCTCCATCAGACCTCCCAGCAACAACGTCGATAGCATCATTCTTCTCCACTAATGATTACAACTTCTCCGTCCAATACTTGTGAAATGTCATCATTTCAATTTGAACTTCTGGAGAAAGAAGGGTAAGAGCCTCAGATTTGAGCTCGTCGATCCGCTTGGCCAAAGCCGGTTTTGACTTAGAAGCTTCAGAGGTGGTAGAGTCACTTGAAGTCTTGGCCTTCTGGGCAGTGTCTTGCCTTTGGGGCACTACGAAGGTTGGCCTCTTCTGTCACCCAGAGGCCGCAACCATTGAACCACGTAACAGTTTTTTCCTCACTAGGACCTCGGAGTTGGGGGAGGGACATTCCTTGAACCACCCGTCCCACTGGGGATAGGGAACCTTTTTTTGGTTCCTCCTCTACCACTTTCTTCCCCCTATCTGGCATAAGGGGTCGTCCCTCCTCTTGAGAGGTAACCTCCTTGCTGACCCTCTCAATCTTATCCCTCATCTACTTCCCTCTAGTAGATAAGGGCTTTATCCCTTTTCCCGAAGTAGATGTGGCGTAAGGATTGTAGCCATGTCGGGAGTGGGGTGCATCCTCTTCTCGAAGTTATCTACAAACAAAAAGAACAAGGTCAACAAGGTTCTTCGAAAAGAACTATCAAAAAATTGGCTAAGTGTAAGAACCTCTTACCCTTCCTTGCCATTAAGCCAAAATCTTTGAAAAAATGCCTTGATTGGATCAAACATCCGAAGTCGTGTGAGTTAGATGATTCCTTGTAGATTTTAGTTAGAGTGTCCTAGTCACACTCAGTAAACTTGAATCACTCGATCGGCCCTGCAAAATAACCACAGAAAGTGTAAGTATGAAACTTCATTTAGTTCAGAAAAATAAAAGAAACAAAAAGTGCACTTACGAGCGTCGAAATATAATGTCGGAACTTTAACATGGGGGACGAGGTCAACCTCACATTTCTGCCACTTCTCCCTAACCCAGAACCAGGTCTCTTTCCATCCTTTTATGGAGGAAGACAAGCCTAAGATAAAAGAGGAGTGTGACCCCCAAGGATATAAGGAACACCACCCCCTGGAATCCCCATTTCCTAAGGATTTAAGCTGATATATTGTTTGAAAAACATACAAAGGCATGTCCTTGTCTAATGAAGCCTCTTTCCAAAGCAAGTAAGAATCCACTAGTTAGGCTCAGGCATTTGGGATGGGTTGGGTAGGGGCCAGCCCGTAAAGCCTAAGGACTGCTCAGAAGAAGGGGTAGATCGACACGCGAAGCCTAGCCTTCAATAGAAACTCATTGATAACAACACAGCCATACCTAGGATAACAGGCTCACTCAGGAGATGGGGATAATAGTTCGATTTCATAGGGGATCCTATACTTGTCCCTAAGATTGGCTAAGTACGTCGGATCTACATAGGAAAGAATTTTGGTTGCCCCCGGCTATGTCGTCGTCCCCATTACCACCCCCAGAAACTGAAGCACCTCGACCAGCTTCAATGGCTTTGGCAAGGTTAGCAGTATTGGTTATCCGAAACATCGTTTCACTAGCTATCTTGCTAATGTTTACTTGTTCCCCAGTGGATTTGGAAAAAGCCATTGATTTGCACGTTTGTCTAAAATCTCTATAATACTGGAAAAAGAAAACTTTTACAAGTTAAAAGATCACAATACTTATGATTTTCTTAAGATGAAGAAAGAATGAATACTGAAGTTCGCGAGATTAATAAGAAGAAGAAAGAGAAACTCAATAGTAAAGAACACTTAGAAGAATTCCAAGAAGAAAAGCTTGGAGAATTCTTGAAGAAGAACTTGAAGATTTGATAACTTTGAAAACTGAGGATTCGTGTAAAAGTAAAAAAGCCCCCTCAAAAATTTGTGCCTTTTATAGGTAGACCCACTCGACCCCAGTCGTTGGATCTTGATCTAGTTCATCCAACCATCCATTTGAAAGTTTAAATCTGGGCTAATCAGCATATCCGACACTTCATCTTCTAAAGACCAGATTAGGTAGTCTAACCTACACGTTATCACGCGCCTAAAATTCGCAGGGCATGTGAGAAACAGCCATCGTTGCGCATTAAATGTGCTGAGGGTTGCGTGTATTGAAAGTTGTACCGCCTGAGCTACCTTTTCTTGGAAACGTGCCACAACATCAAATCATTGAGGAGCCATAATTAAGGACTCCTCGTGTTTCTCAAAATTCCTTAAAAACAAAATGCCTCATAGCTATCAACTCTGAGGCCCTATGAGTGACTGAACCCCTTCACTTCAATCAGTTCAGTTAGTGCTTTGGATATATAAAGGCACTTCGAAAGAACACAAATTCGGAGTTCATCCTCTTCAACGGTTCTTCCCATGATAGTCCCTAAGGGGTCTGCATGAGCCAGTTATGTTCCCAACTATGTTGGTAAGGTAAAGGCTATTCCCCATCTCCCCACAATAAAATTGTTATTTCAATTTATTCAACATTCAAAGTCCATGCATTACATAAATAATCATGACTAGACTTGGGGGACTGTTGTTATGCCTCGCCTCCAAGGCTCAGAATAAAGGTGCCATGTGGTAAGCCACGTGGATAGAAAGTTAACAAGAAAGTCAAAGAAATGTTCACAAGGTCAAGGAATGAAGAGGTCAAACAAGACCAAAGTCCTTTAAAAGGTCAAGGTCCATATTGAGCCACTATTTCAAGGATGAAGTACTACAACTTAGGTTGAGACTCTCTGAGGCTCTCAAACCATTCGAAGTCCATGGAGCTGCTGACCCATGACCGATTTGAAGATCTTTTAGAAATGATTGATGTAACACTTGTAATAAAGTTTGTGAGTATGTCAGCTTATTCTATTGAACGGTTGACCCCTTATCGTGTATTAATTGTATAAATAGACAATGATGAGACGATCCAATTAAGGAGATGAGGCTACGTGGTTTTGATCCACTGATCACCATGTCCGTCATGATAATATAAATAAGTTCTCTTTGTAAGTAATTTGGGGTTGGGTTTTTGGCAATCATACATTGGAATTATACCCTTGAACTCTTGAGAAATTTATAAAAATACTTGGTCGAATATTTATTGATCATCTTTGCAAGTTCATCGAACACAAATTTCAGTATACAACATAGTGACTTCAACTCACGTCTTTAACTATCCTTCCACATATTCCCGTTTATTGTAACATAGAATATCCCAGTTTCCACCAGACTATCGTTGTTAGCGTGATCGCATTCATTTCACACCGCCGAGCTTGAACGGTTTTATCTCTCGCAGCAAAGTGCCTCTTGCATCCATTTCCCTCATGTCTACCGCCGTTATTTCGATAGGAACGCATCGGAATCATACTTGACTTGGCAAGAGTGGGTCCGACATCTGTTGAGTTCATTTTTTAGGGTCAACACTAAATATTGTCAATTTTCTATATTTGATTTTAAAATCACTTACTTTTGAACAAAATCTTTGTTCTCGTATTATTCTGCCGCATCACGTGCGATCGAGAAAAGCAAGCTCATATTTGTCAACCCCATCGAGCTGATAGAATGTGTACAAATATGTACTTAGCATGAGGAACAATATTGATCATCATCATGTAGTAGATGCAATAGGGTGTATGGCCCAAAGATCATGATGCCAACCCAGCCGAAAGGAAAGAGTGAGTGGACAAACATTCCCATTCCTTTTACAACAGATTTCTACATTCTCCTTCAATCATGGTTCAGGAAAATCTCCACTTTGGACTTTGTGGGTTGGTGGGTTTGACCGGAATGGTCTGGCGGTGCGCGTAGGGTTAACTTGTCCAGTTTTAGAGGAAATATTTTAATATGATATCTTTAAATTTAACCTTTTTACACGTGTGCCAGGACTTCTATAAGAATGAATGTGATAAGTCGTGTTGAAGTTGAATATAAAAAAATAAATATATTATTTCTTGATTTACTCGAATTTTGAGATAATATAGTAAGAATGGAGTGGTCGATGACATATTTCAATGCCTGGGCCCCAATTCAATATAGATTTACTTCAATTTTGAATTGGTTAATAAATCTGACTTTGCAGCGGAGACATAATCATTGCCTAACATTCCCTTTTAAGGGTCCAAATACTATAATATCATGTTTTTACCTTTAAGATTTCACTTTACAGTCCAACACTTCAATGATGATAATGACCAAACAAAACCTAATGGTTCCTACTATTCTGTGCTTACTTTAAAACCAAAAGGATTATGCCATTTTACCGAAATGATTTTGACAGATGCAACGACAAAGTGTGAGTGGCAGAAAATAATTGAATGGAGAAGTTAATTGTGTTTCGAACAGTTTATTAATAGACTGTCATATGATATTATGTCAACATATTTGATACTTTAGCATAATTGTTCAATGAAATGAAATATAATTTTATATATATTCTACTAAAAATTTATAATCTATTTGTTGCCTCCTCCATGTGGACAGATATGTTCGTTAGTTTTAGGATGGTGGTACACCGTAACTGAACTGAAAATGGAACTTGGGCGATCTTGGAGCAAATCAAGTTTGGTGATAAGAACAAAACTTAAATTGAAGTTGGCATGCTAGACTATATTGATTTTTACAAGATAATGAAATACGAGATTCTTTTTCTTAACCCCTGTTTAATGGCCATTAATTGGCAAAAATAAAGTTTTGAATAGTAAATTTCTAGAGAATATGTGGTTAAAATGTAGGAAAAAAATTTGGATTTAGATACAGAATATTTTATTGAATGATACGTGATTGAAAATAAGTATATAGGACAAAAAATTTGAAATAAAGGATGTCAAACAGGGCTTGATTTTATCTAGTCTCTTATCCAATTCAAAGCACAAAAGGTTCCCTAAAGATCTTAGATTTGAAGATCCTATTCCAAAAAGTTGTAGCCATTGAATGTGAATTACATTCTTTAAATCTAAAACATTCCATTCTTCATGACGATTCTGTACTCTTTTTATGTGTGTCTCAAGTGGAAGACTGTTCAGTACTAAATTCAACTTTCTAACTATTCCAAAGATTAGATACTTTGGTGTTATCCTCACAATCAGAAATGATGTCTTCTGGAATGCGTGAACTTGCAACTTGGTTCATTTTTCTTTTCTAATTCAATGTTTATTTTGGTTAGTGGCCAAGAAAACCCAAAAAATTGTACGTGTAGAACCCTAGGATTAATTCATGGTAAAACTTTGAAATATCATATTATGCCCTCTTTGGTAGTTTGATGTGGACTCAACTCTCAAATGACATGATAATGTGGTACTCTTTACATGGAGCATCCTAAGATCGTTATGGTTCCTCTCAAGCACACGAAGAAGTCCACCCAACAATGAACTCAGAGTTTCCTTACCCTTATAAGTAATGAGAAGGAGATTGCATATTCTGTAAGAAAATTTGAATGTTTTTATCCGGTAGTGGTTAAGGGGCATTTTACAATAAATAAAGAAGATGAGAGTGTTCCATTTGAAGTGCACAAAATATTGACAGAATTTGAAGATTTGGTTTCCGATGAGTTGCCAAATAAATTACCTCCTATAAGGAATATTCAACACCATATTGATTTAGTACTTGGGGCTAGTCTTCCAAATATGCCTAATTATCAAATGAGTCCAAAGGAGAATGCTATTCTAAAGGGTCAAATTGAGGAGCTGTTGAGAAAAGGATTCATAAGGGAAATTATGAGTCCGCGTGGAGTACATGTCTTCTTAGTGCCAAAGAATGATGGAACGTGGCGTATGTTTGTTAGTAGTCATGTCATCAACAAGATAACAGTGAAGTACAAGTTTTCCATTCAAAGGTTGGAAGACATGCTAGATGTGCTCGAGGGGTTCTAAGCTCATTTCGAAAGTAGAACTTCACAGTGACTGTCACCAAATCCGCATCAAACCAAGGATGAATGGAAGGCAGCCTTCAAGAGTAAAGATGGACTTTACAAATGGTTGGTTGTGCCATTCGAACTCTCAAATGCCCCGAGTACCTTCATGAGAGTGATGAACCAGGTTCTTCGTCCTTTCATAGGGTCTTTTATTCTAGTTTTTTTCGATGATATACTCATTTACAACAAGTCCAAAAAAGATCACTTAGTTCAATTGAGGAAAGTCCTAGATGTTCTAAAGGAAAATCAGTTGTACATCAACCTGAAAAAGTGCACTTTCTGTACACATAAAAAAAAATTCTAAGTTTTATGGTTGGTGAAGATGGTCTATAGGTGGATGAATAGAAGATAAGAGCAATCTGGGATTGACCAACATGAAAAACAATTTCTGAAGCAAGGAGTTTCCATAGTTTGGCAACTTTTTATAGGCGATTTATTAAGACATTTAAGCACTATTGTGGCACCACTCATGGAATGTTTGAAGAAGTGGAGATTCAGTTGCGAAGAGGAGCAAGATAAGAGCTTCACCTTCATCAAGGAAAAGTTGTACACAACTCTTGCATTAGCTTTGCCAAGTTTTGAGAAGATCTGTGAGGTGAAGTGTGATTCTAGTGGTGTGGTTGTTGAGATTGTCCCCCTCCCAAGAGAAGATACTCGTAGCTTCTTTTTTGTCAAAAAAGTTGAGTGATGCAAGGCAGAAGTAAAGTACCTATTAGCGAGAATTGCATGCGGTTGTGAAGGCTTTGAAGCAATGGAAACACTGTCTCATACACAATGAGTTTGTGTTGTTCACTGATCATCAAGCCCTGAAATTTATTGATTAGTCCAGTTTAGGACAGGAGCTCTAAAGAATGCTTTGTCCATATCTAGGTTTTTCCTCGATCTCACTTTTTAAAAATGAACTTTTATGATACTAATTGTAAATACTTGAATCTAGCTAATTAAAAATTATGTCTCAATTACCCAATTTAGACAGTACATACTAGACAGTTAGAATAACTTAAACTAGTTTTGTAGCAATTCTGACGACATCGTGTAAATAAAATATAGTGTTCTAAGCGGTTTCCATCAATTTCAAAAATTAGCTAACATATTAAAACATGAACACCAGCTGTAAATTGGTAAACCTCGAAAGGAAACATCTACGACCCCCATGTTATGAGTAAATCAATCCACTAGTTAATTGGTCAAAAATACGATAGTCCCCATTTTGTAATTTCGTAAAATTAACAAAAACAATTAAAACAAATCTAAAAACAACTCCCTAATTTTCTTCTTATTTTGACTTGTTGTAGAAATGAAATCCAACCCTTTGATCTTGACTTCGTCACCACTTATCGTACTTGGCCGCAACCACCACTAGAATTAAGAACCCCCGTTCTTAGCTTCACATTGAGTAGCTCGATCAATTGAAAGGATTGAACACTAAGCACAAGTTGTTTTGTATTCTCTAAATGCTTGAAGATGTTGGGCTTTGGAAATAATAATGAAGCATCACGTTGCCGAACTTGATGGACAGCAAAACTGCTCGTAACGAGGGACGAACCCAGGGGGTCCTGGGGCCACGTGCCCCCCAACTTTTGAGAAGTTTTCTTTTATATATATAATCATGTTTGGTATCGATTGAAATCTAAATTTTAATTTAAATCAAAGTTAACAATTAATTTTAATAACATATTTCATAGAATATATAACTGCTTAATTTTTATCAAATTTTATTAAAAATTTGATTTTAATCTCCACCAAACGGAGCAAAATCAAAATAAATTTGAATTTCGATAATATGCTAATTTTAGAAATTTTTCGATGATCGTATGCTAATCAAATCTACAAATTGCTTATGTAATTCGAAACTTATTTCGATAACTACATTATGGGTATATCGAATAGTCCAAACAGATATAAAAAATAGTTAAAAATACGTTAAACAAGAATATTAAAAAAGTCGTCTAACTCGTATTTTCTTTTAAAAAATTCAATTATTTCATTAA
>CAIGRL010212227.1:0-10027 GCA_903798325.1 Fraxinus xanthoxyloides | reverse complement strand
ATTATCACTCTGGATTAATGAATGTTTGGTCGTTATTAGTTCTATCAAGGTGGTGTTGAGATGATTAGACGGGATTTACTCACTGGACACTGGAGTCCATATCTTGAACGTGCAGTTAGTCTGAAACCATGCTATGAGGGGGGCACTAATGGTGGAGAGGTATATTCCTTTTTCTTTATATGGGATATCGGTTTTTTTTCTCAACTGTAGTTTCGAAATAGATGACATTAATGTAGAAATTCTCTATTATAATTATTTTTTTCTTCAGCAAGTATCCTACTATCTTATACAAAGAAAATGCTAAAACACAATGCAAATTAACAGAGTGAGCGTGAGAGAAGATTAACTTTAGTATTCTGTTATGCTTTAATTGTTATGCTCTGATTCCAGACAAATCAAATGGAAAATATTTCTGTCAAAGATATTTTCGTGGTTAACACATGTTTTTAGTTATGCACAAGTTTTTCTTATTAGCACAATTCTAGGAAATGGACAGAATCTGATTAGGCTACGACTGTAACAATTATTTATATTCCTTTTTATTCTTCATCTGTACCACCATTCCTAGCATTATGTTCATAAGTTGCAAGACGCAAGTTTTCATGGAATGTAACTTGGTGAAGACAAAATACTTAATTACATCCATTACTAGAGACTTTCTGGTCATGATTTAGAAAACAAACGCATAGTGCTTCCCTAAATAATGTTCAATTTAGATCGTAAGTCATTTATTCTCATGGGAGAAATGTCATGCTCATCGTTAACGTTCTGAAGAATCCTCATGATGGAGATTCAATTTTTATTTCAATGGTATTTGATGCCACTCTTTCCTTTTAGGTTTTTTAATAGGTGTGGTATTGTTTGAGAGTTTTACTGGAAATTTATGAAAATTTCAATAATTGGTAAAATTTCAGGTTGCAGCTCATATATTGATGGACACAGGCTCTGGAAAACCTATACATCAGATAAGGTAAGACCAAGACATGTATCTTTTGGTATTGCTGAAAATTTGAGAGAAATTTGAAACTTAAAAACAGAGACACAGCACAGGAGGTGTTCAATGTGAAAATTGAAATGCTTCTAGGAACGAGTACTGATTTATTTAAATTTGATTTTTCACCATGTAGATTGAATTTTTCCTTGTTATTTGGGTTTTAGTTACTTTTTCCTTAAGAAGGAGACTAATTTATATCCAAAAG
Source organism: Fraxinus xanthoxyloides (assembly GCA_903798325.1). Classification (NCBI taxonomy): domain Eukaryota; kingdom Viridiplantae; phylum Streptophyta; class Magnoliopsida; order Lamiales; family Oleaceae; genus Fraxinus; species Fraxinus xanthoxyloides. The sequence continues at coordinate 8,828 of CAIGRL010212227.1, read as the reverse complement.
CAAAAATGGAAACAAATTTGGACCAGACTTTGGCTTCCATTCAATGAAGCCAATGCAACCTCAATATCAGACACTTTATTTGAGTAAACAGAATTATGTTCACATTTCTTCGAGCTTTTTATAGCTTCGGAAAGGGAATTTTCATTGCTGTAAATGAAACCTCTCAGACTAGGTGAGGATTTCCATGAGAGTTCTCGAAGATTTTGTGGGGTTGAGGGATTTAGGAAATAGATTTCTCCGGCTAACATTTCTCAACGAAAATGGCCAACAACCTCTTTTACGGGCGGAAAGGGCAGAAAATGTCAACCTTGGAATGGAAATCCATGGCCACTGGCTTTATATAGATCAGTTTGGGATAATGTGGCAAAGAAGGAGAATAGGGTAGAAGCACAAGAACAATTTGGAAATTTGAACCACAAGAAATGTGAAAGGTAATAAATCTACAAATACATCGTGGTATTCAATCTTATAGAAACCATTTAGGCAGGATATTACCTGATTAAATACTTAAAGAAACTGATCACCAAATTTGCTCAATGAAATAGCTGCTTCTGGAGGGTACAATTCCTCCAGCCACGTCAACTAGTACTTTCCATGCATCTTCTAATGGATATTTTACTTGTAATGAAAATTGAACGTATTCATGTTTATAACAATTTTACTCAATTTGGCAATACAATGATTCAATTAATAGATATATCCTTGATAGCAAAATAATCCACCTTGTTCCTTGCTCTAACGAACAAAAAATATATCCTGTCCTGAATTCCTTGAAATTGGTCCAAATATTTTTATTTTATATTTTTCAATTTAAATCGTATTTTAAAAAAAAATGAACGGTGTAAACATTAATGAAACGCGTGGTTAAAAAGTTGTCAACCCCATTAAATATATGGTTTAAATTAATTGTGGACTTTGACTTTGAGATTGAAATAAGATTTTAAGCAGAAACAAACAGGGGCTTAGGATACTATAAAATGCATAATAGTTGTTAGAATTTGAGTGTGATATGAATTCATTGTTGAAGTAATTGAAGAATTTTAATTGAAGTGTACGTCAATAATAATTCAGTTTGGAATACTATTGGAATCTTATGTCAAGTTGAAATTCTATTTTGGAAGCTCCTTGAGAGTTGTAATTTGGTTTAAACTCGATTTTTTGGCATCTTATTTCATCAACAACTCTATTAGGAGAGTTTTGACATCCTCTACATGTTCTCTATAAATATTAGGTTTTTCTATACAATTTTGTAATGTGAGAAAAGTTATTACTATAACTTTAAGATCAATTGTATATTTCTCTATCATCATTTGTGCAATGAAATCTCATAATTCTTCTACCATATTTCTTGTATTCTTTTATTTTTTTTACTTGTAATCAAATACTTCATTATTGTGCCATATAATTTCAACATGTCAATCCAATAGTTGATTTCATATCAAATGGTATCAGAGCGCCAGGCTCAGCAGTTTCGTAAGAGTGCAATGTTTGATTTGTTCGAGTTTTTTGTTCGTGATGGCTTCAATGAAGTATGACATTTTGCTTTTGGATCGGAGCACTAAATTTTCGTTATGATAGGTTAAGATACGTGTAATACTCGCACATCTGAATTTAGATGATGCGTTGTTGGGACTTGACAAGATGCCCGCAACTTTGATCTTAAAGGAGAAATTACGGATGGATAAGAAGGCAGTTTCTCACAATCATCTTTATCTATCAAATACCATTCTTCAGGACTTTTTGAAGGAATGTTCAGTAGCTTCTTTATGGTTGAAGTTAGAGCAATTGCGCATTACTAAAAGTCTAACAATTAAGTTGCATCTCAACAAACGTTTATACTCTCACCGAATAGCAGAAGGAGGATTGTTGTAAGATCACATTGCTGTATTTAACGAGATAGTCGCTAATTTGGAACTTGGAAGTAAAGTATGATGAAGAAGATTTGGCTTTGATCATGTTGTATTCATTGCTCGCTTCATTTTCTTTAATTATAGACACGATCTTATATAATTTTAATATTCTCACCATTGAGGAGGTGTATGATGCTTTGTTCTCAAAAAAGAAGATGAAACATCTGGTTTCAGATGTCAGGATGTAGAATGTCTTGTTACTCATAGTGGTTCTGGAAGGGGCAGATCGAAATCTAAGTTCAGTATTCAGATTTGTAACTTCTGCAAGAATAAGGAGCACTTGAAAAAAGATTGCTACAAATTATAGAATAAAAAAAGGTTGGCTGCAAGTCAATATGGGAAGCAATCAGAGATTTCAGGTGAAACGGACGTTACAAAAAACATTGTAAGTGAAGGAGATCTCTTGGCTATTTCTGACATCGAGTCTAAATCAGAGGAAGATTGGACTCTGAATTCAACGTACGTGTTTCATTTATGTCATAATAAGAACTTGTTTTTCTTGTTTAAATTGATAATACACTTCCTGTGTATTCTTTTTTATTAATGAAATTTCCTAATTATCTATAAAAAATATTAAGGACTTGTTTACTATATATGAACCGTTTCCAAAGGTGTCGTGATTATGAGAGACAACACACCTTGTAGGGTTTCTGGAATTGGTACGGTCAGATTGAAGCTACTGGATGGGACAATTAGAACACTTAGCCAGGTTCGATATGTTCCGAATTTGAAGAAGAATACCATCTCGTTGTCTATCTTTGATTCAAAATATTATAAGTTCTTTGGTAGGTGGAGTTTTGAAAGTTTGTAAGGGTGCCCAGGTTGTATTGGAGGGACAAACGATGTCTCAGTTATACATCTTGCAGGGTCATGCATCATCTAGAAGAGTTAATCAGCACATGTTCAGTACCGTGGTGGATATTCAGTTTGGTACAATACCTTTAGGAGCTCGTAAATGGTCGGATTTGAAGAATATTACTCAGTGGAGTTAAGGAGATATAGATAATACTGCTTTGCCACCATCACCTACATTGCCATTGTATTCAATTGTTAAGGTCGAACCCAGTGGAAAAAGGTATGTGGATGCTGGTTTTGTTGAACATACTTTCAGCGTAATAGAAGGTGTCCAATCTAGTAATGGGTCTTCTTTAAAAGCAGTTAGATTTTATTCTACTTTGGGGTGTGTTACAGCCCAATTTGGTGAATTTTAAAATCATGATGATTTTTTTTTGGGAATTTGAGGTAATTCTGTAGAGTAGTGCTTGAATTCATTGAAAGATATGGAGTATTTTGTGTTGGTTGGAGAAATTAATTTTGGTTATTATTGAAGAGCCAGTTCATTGCGGACGAATTTTCTTCTCCAGTAGGAGAAAATTTTAGAGCTTTATTCGTTGCAGTGGAATTCGTATCAAGGTGAAGATAGCTAGAATTTGGGCGACTAGAATTCCTTGTTGAGGTAATTGAAGAATTCTAATTGAAGTACACGTCAACAAGAATTCAATTTGAATTGCTATTGAAATCTTATGTCAAGTTGAAATTCTATTTTGAAAACCCATTGAGAGTTGTAATTTGTTTTGGACTCGATTTTTTGGTATCCTACTTTATCAACAACTTTATTAGGAGGGTTTGGATATCATCTACATGTTCCCTATAAATATTAGACTATTATATACAATTTTATAATGTGAGGAAAGTGATTACTAAAACTTTAGGATCAATTGTATATTTTTCCATTATTATTGGTACAATAAAATTTCCTAATTCTCCTGACATATTTTCTTGTCTTCTTTTATTCTTTTGCTTGTAATCAAATACTTCATTATTGTGCCATATAATTTTAACATCTCAATCCAATGGTTGGTTTCATATCAGTAGTATTAGATGAAATTATTATTTAGATTATTACTAGATATAATTGTTATTTAAATTATTTACTAAGGGTAGTTTAGTCCATTTTCGATTTTAAGGTTACAGTTTAGGGTTTTATGTTTTATTTATAGTCTCTTTGATGAATAAAGAATTCGATTGTTTAATATGGAAGAAGAGCACAAAAAGGTATTAGAGTCAAATCTTCTCTTCGCTCATTCATGATATTGTCCACATGTTAGCCTCCGATGGGAGAAAAAAAAAAAATTCTGCCTACATAGGAGGGGCATTAATCTAACATAATATCAGAACTGACTCGATAATACGAAATTAGGCTTATAGAGTTGTGACATGTCTTAGCCCTACGTTAAGGGGGAGTGCTAATTGGTATACGAGTGTAGAAGGAAAAACCTTACCTTATTCTAACAGTTTTGCAATGATGAGTTCCACCTATGGACATTGACATATGATATTTATAAGATTGCATGAAGTATAATGTTTAATTTTATTTTATTTTTTATCATTATTTTTGTTTTGGTAATCTCTCCATACTCATATCGTGAGTTTTGAGTTTGATGGGATGTGCTATATAGAATTATTATTTAGATAATTTACTAAGAGTAGTCTAGTCTTTTTTAGTGTTGTTTAAGGCATTTCCGATGATGAACATCATAAAGAATTGGATCATAAGAATAGAAGATCTAGGAGACCTAGGGAGACCCCTATAGAGCCACTTCTTTTGGGGACATGCGAAACTTAGTAGAGGCTCGAAGAAGGGTTTTCCTAAGCGAAGGGCCACAACAAAGGCCGAGTGACAGATTCCTGCTATTTGCTCACTTATGGAAGAGCGGATGGAAAGGGGATACATTTATCTTAGGGGTTTTGCTATGTGTCCATAGCAATGTATATAGGGGGTGCCATTTGTCCATTATGGCATCCCCTATGGATTTTGTTATGTACACATAGCAAAATCTTTGTCTTAGTCTTTTTGTAATTGTTTCACAAGTAATAAAGAATTCTTTTGTTTAACAAGTACACGAAGGACTAGGTTTTAATATGAGTGCTACAATTAGCCCTTGTTTGGTACAATTTTTTTAAAATTCATTTTTTTTCACGAAACTCATTTTCAACTATATATTTTCTCAATCAAAAATTTTTGCACTTTAGGGTTTTATGTTTTATTTATAGTCTCTTTGTGATTGGTTCAGATGATGAATAAAGAATTCGATTGTTTAATATGGAAAAAGAGCACAAAAAGGTATTAGAGTCAAATCTTCTCTTCGCTCATTCATGATATTGTCGACATGTTAGCCTCCGATGGGAGAAAAAAAACAAATTCTGCCTACATAGGAGGGGCGTTAATCTAACATGATATCAGAACTGACTTGATAATACGGAGTTAGGCTTATAGAGTTGTGACATGTCTTAGCCCTACGTTGAGGGGGGAGTGCTAATTGGTATACGAGTGTAGAAGGAAAACCTTACCTTATTCTGACAGTTTTGCAATGATGAGTTCCACCTATGGACATTGACATATGATATTTATAAGATTGCATGAAGTATAATGTTTAATTTAATTTTATTTTTTATCATTATTTTTGTTTTGGTAATCTCTCCGTACTCATATCGTGAGTTGAGTTTGATGGGATGTGCTATATAGAATTATAATTTAGATAATTTACTAAGAGTAGTCTAGTCTTTTTTAGTGTTGTTGAAGGCATTTCCGATGATGAACATCATAAAGAATCGGATCATAAGTATAGAAGATCTAGGAGACCTAGGGAGACCCCTATAGAACCACTTCTTTTGGGGACAGGCGAAATTTAGTAGAGGCTCGAAGAAGGGTTTTCCTAAGCGAAGGGCCACAGCAAAGGGCCGAGTGACAAATTCCTGCAATTTGCTCACTTATGGAAGAGCGGATGGAAAGGGGAGACATTTGTCTTAGGGGTTTTGCTATGTGTCCATAGCAACATACATAGGGGGTGCCATTTGTCCATTATGGCATCCCCTATGGATTTTGTTATGTACACGTAGCAAAATTCTTGTCTTAGTCTTTTTGTAATTGTTTCACAAGTAATAAAGAATTCTTTTGTTTAACGAGTAGACAAAAGACTAGGTTTTAATATGAAGGTTTTAATATGAGTGCTACAATTAGCCCTTGTTTGGTACAAGTTTTTTAAAATTCATTTTTTTTACGAAACTCATTTTCAACTATATACTTTCTCAATCAAGAAATTTTGCACTTGGACTCATAACTTTTTCATACTTTTTAATTACACGTTCTTAAAAATATCACTTCTTCCAAAATATATTCTTAAAAAATCTACGTCAAACACGCATTTAGTATGTACTAAGTCATAAGAAACCATATGGGCTTTGAATTAAATATGTAAGTGAATAATGGACATTGGTCTGGACCCAATTGGTCCTGAAATTCAAGTCTTTCATAAGCGAAAAATATGTATTCGAATTCTAAAAGACGTGAAAGAAAATTGTGAGGAATAGATTGACACAGACTCTTCCAAAACAAACAATACATGTGAGTTAATGGCTTGGTCATGTGCTTGAATCATTAAAGTTAACCTTTCACATTCATGTCACCTAGAATCAAGGGAAGCTAATGTTGGTTATGGGTGGTTGGAAGTTATTCCACAAATCAAAGAACAACTTCTCCTTCCAACTCATTTCATTCTACATAAATGACTTGGTGTACGAGATGGAGGAACGGAGGAGCAAGAACAGTTGGAATGGTGAATAAGTGAACAGCACGTGTGCGCCATTCAAAATGTATGAATACATAAATGGCTTGAGTGTTTACAAACACGACGTTAATCTTCTATTTAGTATTTGTCAATAAAAAATTGAGTAATTATATTTACACCATAATTTTTATTTGTTATGGCACACTTTACGTTCTTATCACAACTCTCCATTAGTTAACAAATCACGTTCCCGGTGACAACTTTTGAAAAACTCCGTTCGAGGGTATAAATGAACTCATTAGCCTTTTAAATAAGAAAAATAAATAAATACAAAATATTTGCCCCATTATTTCACACTATGATAGATCATGTTATAGGAGACATTAATGTGTTAATAAGTAAATCTTAAAAACTTTAAAACAAGTAAATGTGGTGTATTAATAAAAAAAATTGTAATGCGAATGGTTGAAATATAATTATCGTTTGGGTAATTAGCACAAAAACGTTTGTATCCTTTGTTTGTTTGGCACAAACCATTCGCATCCTTTCAATTTGGCGCTTTTTATCCTCAGATCAAGCAAACATTGTGCAAATCGTTCATATTGTCCATTTTCTTCATTAAAACTTTATAAAATGACGAATTTATCATCACCTTTAAATAAACAAGGAAAAGAAAAGAAAAAATAAATAAATAATTAATTGCAACCAAATTCCCAAATCTTTTCAAAAGTGCAAATGATGGGTGTGTTTCACTCATGTAATTAATATTGTTTTGTTTGTTCTGAAGAGATTGAGGATGTTTTGATGTGTGTTTTCGTATTTTCTTGGAGCTTTAACGAACCAAGAAGTGATCGGGAGTGAACCGAGGATGGAAGGCCTTGAAAACATGCTAAGGAGACAAGGAAATAGACAGAAAGTGCAGCACAAGGTGCCAAACAAGCAACACCTCAGCGTTGCAAAAAGCAGAAGAAAATCAACAGGATGGGTAGTGCCAAGGCATTACACTGCAAAAGCCAGGAAGAAATAGAACAAGTCGCACCTAGGAGCCACAATAGATCGGGAATGTCACACGTTTTATATAACGTAATCTATGGTGCCAAATTTTGTAATAAATGAATGGAGTAAGAGTGTCGAATTCACATGGATTGTAATTTAATTTTATACCAATTATTATAATTGTGTAGCATCTATTTTACCTAAACAATCAAATTATAAGATCAATGGTTTTAAATAATTGTGACCAATTAATTTGATAATTTGTGATTGCGAAATAAATCGTGACTTATAAAATTTATTATTTTGTGATCGTGAAATAAGTTGTGATGTATAAATTTTTTAAGTTGTAACCGAAAAATAATTTGTGATATGTGATCAAAAATAAATTGTGATATATAAAATTGACTATAATATATTTAATTAATAAAATTATTTTTAATTAACTATTTTATAAACAGGATTTAATTAATATCTGATTTTTGAAATAATAAACTTTATTTCTTAGTTTTGAAATTAGTTATACTTGATCTCTTAAATATGTTTTCCCTTTTAAAATTTAGCCTAGTTTGGTTTCCATTTTTTCTGAAACTCATTTTCAACGACACATTTTTCAGTAAAAAAATATAACATGAAAATAGAAAAATTTTCCTTATTTTTTAAATAAACATTCTTAAAAAAAAAAAAAAAAAAAAATAACTCATTTTCAACGACACATTTTCTCATATAATAATTTTACTCATAAACTCAAAAAAAGTTAAACTCTTCCTTATCTTAATCAGTAGAGAAAGGCCTTCGAACTCTTTTATCTAGGAATAAAGCTGCCATTGCCGTCAAAGAATTCAAAATAAAAGTGTTGGGAGGAACTATAACAGCTTGATACATCGACAAGTAGTCGTAGTCAGGTGAACATTTTTCAGTTGCAACGTGGGAGAGAGAAACTTTAGGATAATCATTTTAGTCTAACTTTAGATTAATACAATATAGAACTATATTGACTAGACAGTTCAACCCTCAAACATTTGGCGATCTCATAAGGGTCGAAATCACTATGACCTATGTTATGTTGAAGGAACATCTATCTAATCCGATTAATTGCGTAAAGCCCACAAATGCAACGGATCCAAGGAAAGTATAAAGAAAAGACTTGATGAATACCCCCGATTGATTCCACCGAGTGAGGGAAATCACGGGACCTTATTCGCGGCGGACGGGGGTAGTGAAATGATAGATTCTTCGAGGACTTTTAATCAGCTCCTATGTGTCAGTGCTACTAAGTATGAAGAGTACCTACTTGACTTATGAAAGAGAATAAGCCTAAAGATTGGCATTTCATTGCTATCATTTTATATGTATA
>CAIGRL010212219.1:0-23210 GCA_903798325.1 Fraxinus xanthoxyloides | reverse complement strand
TACAAGAATAATACAAAGATTAATCATTAACTTATTTAAATATATGAATTTCTCAAGAAAAATACAGACAAAAATCTGTCTGCCATTTTCTCACTCTCTCTCTCTCTTATTTTTCAATGCTCAAATTGTTAATGTTTCTTAATCAATCCCAACATTCTTTCTAACCCAATTTTAAGGTCATTATGAGTGCAATTTCATATTAATAACATGCTAATGTGTCTAATGATGATTATGCGATTGCTTAAGTGTTTAAATTTTAAGGATGTGTTTGGTACCTTTAGCTGAACTACACGAACAAGTATCTCGCATGTTTCTATTTTTCTATTTTATTTAATCCTATATAATACAGCATAACATGTTTGTAATGTCTTAAAGTTGAAATCGCGACTATTTGTTTTGATTGTTTGGACTATGTAGCCCTCGACGATATTAAAGAAAAGATCAATTAAAATTTGTCCATTACTACTAGGGTTAATCCATTTGTACATAATGGATTACCCCCTCTCACATAATGCGCGAGGCCCGCGTGTATTTAAAAATTTCGACAATGTGGTTTTCATCTTCACTGTGAGTAGTAGGTAAAAAATTTAGTACATGTAGCATGATCCATGACTCAAAATTAAACCATAATGTGTGGTAGCTTCGACTTGTGATGTTCAACACTCGTATAAGTCATAACACTTGTGATATAAAAATCATTGACTCAATTTAATATAAGGATTTATGATTAATCGGACATATTATGTTGCTAACATATTATGTTATGACTTATCCGAGATATTATGTTGCTAACATAATCCGACATGTTATGTTGTTAACACCTAAACTGACATTAAATATTACAAGGAGAAGTAATAGATGCCAATATTCAAATTACAAAATCCAAACTCCTAAAGAAAGATTTTCTAAAAGAGCTCAAATTAGGGATGGTCTTTGAATGAATGACGTACTCTGTCCTTCTCCCTGTCTCCATCACCACATTTCCTTCTTTAAAAGAAACCTTCCACGCTCTTCATTCAAACTCAATACTTCACACAACTTCCCTCATTCTCCTAAATCCTCATCTTTCTCAACAAAATTCTTACTAGAAATCACAATGTCTATCTCAAAATCCTCAAACAACCCCTTCAATCTCTTTGAACCTATTCTAACAGAAACAGGTTTTGCATTATTACAACGTAATACATCCATCCCTTTATCAACTGAAAGAAGAGGCAGAAAAAAACAAACAGAACCAGGAAGATTTCTTGGTGTAAGAAGGCGACCTTGGGGCAGATATGCTGCTGAAATAAGGGACCCTACAACCAAAGAAAGACACTGGCTTGGGACTTTCGATACTGCCCAAGAAGCTGCTCTTGCATATGATAGGGCTGCCATAAAGATTAAGGGCACTCAAGCAAGAACCAATTTTATTTATTCTGACAATGATAGTAATACACCTTTTCAATCTTTTTTGAGTACCCCTTTTGATCTCCAGGGCTTCTTGCAGCAGCCCACAAATCAAAACAGTGCGTCCTCTTTGACGTCGACTTTGCAGGTACCGATTCAACGTACTGATCAAGACGAGAAGGATCATAATAATCAAAACAGTACGTTTCAGACTGACATTCCACGAAACGATAATCAGCACACGGTTAAAACTGATTATGATGACAGTTTCTTTATGTCTACTGACAGTACAAACTCAGGGTATTTGGATTGCATTGTTCCTAACAACTGTTTGAAGCCTCCTACTGCTACAACTGCCAGCATGAATTCAAACAAAACCAATGAAAATAATTCTTCACATAATCAGAATTTCTACCCAGATTTGAGTTTCTTGCAGAATCTGCCGTGTTATGATAGTAATGAATTTCTTGTGGATTCGATGAGTGTTTCAACAATGATGTCAAACCCGGAAAGTTTCTGGAATGATGATCAGCAGTCATGGGGACTGAGTTCTTGTGAACTTTCAGCCATGATAAACAGTTCTTCAAATGGATGCATGGGAACTTTGGATTCAATGTGTGATTATCCAAGTTTTGAGATGATGGATCCAACAAGTTCAGCAGAAAGTTGCACATCTTTATTTCCTTATTTTGGGGATACAGTAGACTTGGGGTACTCTCCTTTTTGAATGCTGAAATTGAAGATTAATTTGAAGCAACTCTTGAATTTAGAAATCTATTTACATCTCTCTCACCGGTTGATTCTTCCATGTTAGTCGATTCCGACCTTCACTTAGTTTTACTCAAGATTCTGGTCATGGATATTTCACCTAAGTTCGAGTCCATAAGCATAGAGGAGAGTATTTTGGTTATTCCTGTAATGTGTTTGGTTCAAAATGTCATTGTAATTTTGAACTTGTGGAAATTAATTACTACATTAATACTGTCTTGGAGTTTTCTCTAATTATGGTTCAATCACATACAACTTTATTTAGTACTCAAAAAGAGCCAACGACATATTTTTTAATCTACTGGGTTGGATATGACTAAAAAGAAAAATCGATAAACATGATGTTGTTCAATTAAGCATACTAAATAGCAACTATACACACGTATGCACACCACATACTTACAACATTTTTGGTAAAACGGTACTATAAACAAGATTTTAGCCTTTTTTAGGTCCAATATCATATACGAAACAAACGTGTATATACACAAGAAGACATGACAGAAATGGCAATCAAAACTGCTCATGTTTAACTCATGAATATCAAGCATGCATTGTTCCTTGCAGCATTTAATGTATTGATATGAAATGAATGAAGGCATTAAAAAGCTATGCATCTTTTCATTCAAGTAACACTAAAGGCACGATTGCGCCAAAATTTGTCAGAATATTGTTCAGTGGAGCCTAATTTAACATCATATCACAAAATGATTTTCAGCATTGTCCCCAGTCCTCTTTCAAGTAAAATGTATAATGTTTAAGGCACAATTTCCAGCATTGTACCTATGAAGTCGATAATTTTAATTTTGGAACTTCATGAAAAAGAAATTAGAAAAAAAAATGAAAAATCATTATCATTATAAGCATCCCCAAATCTGAAACAACTGGAAAAATATGAAAACTACTCAATAAATTCAAGATTTTTTAAGAATTTGATGTACTGTTGATAATTTATTGAAGCAGCATTCAAGCAATTCATATCCCACAACATTACTGTGTATTTTACATTACAGGCGGTATTAAATCGCCTTTGCGATTCTCCAAATTTATTATTTGTTCCACAACAAAGCCCCGGACAAAAAAGGGGAACAAGAACACCTTGAGACTCATCACCTAGTCGAGGTTGTTCCCATTCTGAGAATGACAACATAAATAGACACAAGCAACCCCAAAATTTGGGCAGTGGTGCAAATTATTTTTAAAATGAGAGGTTCTGTTTTCTTTTTTTCCTTTTTCTTTTTTATTCAAAAACTAGCTAGCAGGAAGAGTAAGGTGTTCTCGGATCTTTGAGGGGGTATTAATCGCTTATTGAAAATGAAAATGGTGGACAAAGGATGACATTATCAACACAGGTAGAGGGGCTTGCACCAGAAATGGAGTGTTGACTGTTGGGCTCATGGAAATTGATATACAAGGATCCTGAAATGGCTTCTTGTGTTCAGTTTGATGTATGAACCTCACCTCCAATACCCTGTCCCGACTGCTGAACGCTAGAATGAGAAACGGGGCCACTTTGTGAATACATTGAACCGATTGAAGCACCTGTACTGCTTATAGACGACATTTGGGGTGATGGAGAGTCTCCTCTGTATCCAGCAATAACCTCAGGTCTCAAGTCTGACGATGAGGATGATGGAGCCAAAGTTGCATTAGTAGATCCCACAGGATATGGAGCAACAGGCATATCAGTAAGAGAAGATGCAGATGGACTGGTACTCAGCGCCTTCATGGGGTGATCGAATCTGCACAAGGGTCCAAACTGGCATACCGCATTCTGTGAATAGCTAATGCAAACTGGTGCACCCTGAAAAATAATTAAAAGACACTGTCATAACATAACAAAAAATGCTACCATATTAATCTCATATTTTTACAAAATAGTAATCATATAAATACTACGCACTGAAAGAAATAGCGCGAAAATAAAAATAGGGAAATGCAAATTGAAATTCATGCCGTTACCTCCACGTCATTTGGAAATAACCCACTTTTTGTAGTTTTAGAACGCTACTGATTAACCAACCCGACTCCTGACCCTCCCATTCTCCCCTTTAACTTAACCTAATTAGGTCTACATTGGCCACTTGGAATGACTGATGCCTTCTTACAATGTCATTGTGCCATCTTCATGTTAAAAATAAAGCCCTTGTTCGTGTTTCCTAAAAATTACTTATAATTTCATTTTTTTATCAAGTCAAAGTCAAAAATTAATTTCAACCATACATTCCTAACTACGACACAGTTATTATCCACACATTTCATGGGATCCACAACTATTCCTCCTAAAATATTACTAATAGTTTTACGTGAACAGAGCTATACTATCATTTTACATAAACAAAATTAAAACCATTAGGCAATGTTAATATAGAAATTAGGCCGAGGGCTAGGGTTTTGGAAACAACAAACGTTCCCAGACAATGTTCAAACCACAACGGAGTAATTAAAAGGAATTCAAAACAAGTGATGGCATTGCTATTTGCCACAATAAAATGTAAGTACATAGGGATAATGAAAAGCCAAGGCATATTAGTTCCGGATAAATGTAATTAACATAAAGATAAGCTTGGTTAAATAGTTGAGAATTGTCTATCAATTATTGCCAACAAATACTTTTAACATCTCTATGGCCAAAGACACATTATATGGACATTCGGTTAAATGGTAGTGAACTGAACTGAACTGCACTGCAGAAGGATTGATGTAGCCAACCTTAATATTTTTTGGAATAGAGATTAGTTTCCTTTTATTGTTGTATGCCTAGGTTCAAGACACAAATCATATGCACATAGGTGTAGATTCAAGATAATAATATTTTGATAATCTGAATTTTTTTAACCGTCATTATAAGAATATAGGGAGTAAATCAATCTAATTTAATCAGCACACTCTGATGTACTCATGCACACATCATGAAATACAAAGGAAGAAATGCTATGCTCCAATTTCAAAGAGCAGGATAAAATATACTAAAAGCTACTAATCATTTAGTCCATCATACCAGAGGGCACCTCCACCTACATGCTTAAATATTTTGTCATTGTCGTAGATGCTGTCCCTCTGGCAGAATCTAATGAACTCCATTGCTAGGGTATCGTCCAAGGCTTAAATTCTGTTTTTCAATCTCAAGGAGATGAACAGAATCTGATTCCATGGTACTGACACAACTCCAACCCCACCCCCACCTCACAAAAGAAAAGAAAAGATAGTAATCAGAAAGATACGAAAAAGAAAGAAAAGAGAAGATCCCACAAATTTATATGCCATCAAAATCTCTTCACTAAATTTTAACTGAGAAGGTCTACTATTAACCAAGTAAAGAAATGTGTACTGTTAATTATTTCTGAAAATAATTCCATTTTTTGATAGGTAAAATTTCTGAAAATAATTCTGTAAGACAAATCCAAAAGAGCAATCTAATTTCATCCAATTATCCATGATATGCAGTAATTACTGCTTGAAAGTAATTCAAATGTAACCTGTGGCAAAAATTCTCAAATTCACTCATTAACTAGCACTAGTTCATCTGTCATAAACAGTTTCTTCAGGCACAGAATCTCGTCTGTCATGAAAAGAACAGAGAATATTATGCTTACCGGGCGTAAGGGAAGACCCAGGGGACTAAGCACGTAATTTGTAGTTGGTGCATTCCACTCTGGTGGATGATGATATTTACATGTAGGTCCGTATTTACACACTCCAGTTCTCAAATAATACTGACATTCTGGTTGGCCAGGTCTTTCTGGAAATTCCTGTTGACTGCTGCCTGAAGGGCCAGCAGAAGTAATGGATAGATATGGTCCTGATACTCCTGTATAGGCAGTTACTGAAGGAGATAGCTGGGTAATCCCATAAACTGGGCCCATCCCAACAGTGGGTTGAGGATTCGAGGAGGCCACAGGACTAACTGATGCCTGTACCATGCAATTTCACAACTTATCAGGGGAAGGGCATTCAAATAAAACTCCACATTAAATAAACAACTTCAGCTACACCTACTGTGTAGGGAGTCCAACCAGGACCAGGAACAACTCCAGGGGGGAGAAGCACAGGACCATAAGTCCCAGGAACATATGAAGGTGGAAACACAGCCGGTCTTGGAACTGGCCAGTTGCCAGGAACTACCCCATATTGTTGGGAAGGTTGAACAGAAGAAGTTGGATAGACCGCAGGTGTAGGTACAGCTTCCGGTGTAGGCAATGCTCCCGGCCCAGGTGCTGGTACTGGCATTTGTAAACCAGGTGGCTGCGGGTGATTAAACTTACAGGTGGTGCCGAACTTGCAGTGCCCATATTTAGCATAATAAGAACAATCCTTATCACCCTGCAACGTGGAGTCTATGAAACAGCTGCATAGTATAAAGCATGATACAATTGAAAACATAAACAGTAAAAAAGAACAAGAAAATAAATATCAAAGAGGCAGACCGGTCGCAATGGATATCCATAATAATTCAGGATCGCCGAGCCTGAAGATCCACCTTCCTGTTTTGGATGGTGATATTTGCAGGAAGCACCAAATTTACACATTCCCGTCCGCATATAGTACTTCAAGTTCAGCACCAAGAGAACAGTTAGTATGAAAAGGCATAAATGATACAAAGATACTGAAATTCTCAGTAAGACAGACAAATTAACATAAATTAGTTGGAGTTACAACATGAAGGAACAGATAAATAAAGTGCATTAGGAAGATGTATATTTTTTTAGTTCCAACCGGTTGACATCTATTCAAAGTTCATGCAGAACACAGTAGCTTTTCCTCAGAATGAGTAGCACACTTCTAACATTTTTAAGATTGAGATTAGCTTTTCATTTTATTTTCAATTCCTGTTTCTTAATAGAGGTATGTAGAATTTAAGAGCTCACTCTAGAATATAACATAACAAAAAAAATAAAAATAAAAAGATGAGTTATAGGAGTCAAAATCTATCAAGCACCTACGGTCCTACGCTGCCTCTATCGAAAGTTACAGAAAACAGAAGTTGAACTTTTGAATATAAAAAGATAGCTAAGCACAATCATTGAGGAGACAGATCCAAATTATACAAACATTATAATAGTTCCTATTTATATAATCTGCATAACGATGAAGTAAAATACAAAGAAAGAAGGAAGAAATATTCAAAAAACGAGGTCAGGTTTCTAAAATAAGCATGAATTACCCTACGATAACCCTAAACATAGCCAATTTGAAAGATATGAGCATATGAACTTGCTTTTATGTAATGTATATCTAAAATAAAGAGGACGATTCCTGATCAACACAAAACAGACTGACTCTTTAATAAGAGACACGAGTTGACAAATCCTAAACGCATTCTTAATGATAAAGCACTATACAAACTTTTGAAGTTCTGAGGTTAATCCGTTTGAAGGAAAAAAAAAACTAGAAAAAAATTCACAATTAATTCATAAAGAATAGATCCATTAAAGTCTGTAAGGATACAGTAATTACCTAAGGATGTTAGAAAAAAAAAAATGAAAGCAATTTAAGATGCCCTAATCTACGGATCCAAAGGATAGGTAAAGATGAAATCGTCATCACAATTGGTGTCTTCCATCTAGGATGACAACATACAGACAATCATAACACAAAAAGAGGGAAATGCGTCTTTTAAGACCCAGAAGTTGTAGAATATTGGAAAGTCAGAAACTAACTGTCAGTTTTCAAATAGAGTAGCAGAATACACATTATGAAAAGAACGAATTGAAAACCATAACTAGCATGGAGATGTTACCAATACAAGAGGCTGAAAATCCTAAACAATCCTTACCCATTTCAATATACTGATCATCCAAGAGAGAAGGAGAATGGTTTATCAACTATATTGAAGATGGTTGTTTCTGGATTTAGAAATTAGACATGAAATTTTTTTACGGTGGAATCTAGCAAATGTATTTCTAGCATTTCTAACTTCAAACATCAATTGTGGAAAAGATATTCCATATTTTTTGGTTATATGCAGTTAACAGATTCATATGGAGGCATTTAATAAATAGCAGAATCAACATCAAACAAGGTATTATCATAAATATCAAACTAGGAATCTAGAGGGAAGAAAAGGACAATTCAGACAGTATGCAGACGAATTATTTGAATTCTTGGATCAACAAACAAAGCTCAAGCTACAAAAAAATAAACAGATGAACAGCTTGAGAAGAATAATCTAATAAATGTACTTTCTCCAATATTAAACAATGAACAGATGTCATCATAACATACAAAAATCTAGCCAATTAAAACTCCATAATATCAACTGATTAATAAAATCTTCAACTTCAGAAAGTATAACGGACATTTATAATTTTTGTTTATATTCTCATCATCAATTTATTCAATATCTCTAAGAGCTTTGAATGCAAATGGATACCTGGCAGAGTATCATTTTTACGAAACAAACACGTACACATATATTTTTGTCTTCGAGAAAATTGCATGCAAATGGATTGATACCTGGCACCGAGTATCCCTTTTATGCAACAAACACATACATGTATAGCTCTGTTTACAAAATTAATTTCATGCAAACGCATACCTGGCAGACTGGTTGACCAACACGTTCTGGGTAATCACCACCGCTGCCCATCAGTGCTCCCATCACCTGTATCCAAACACAATCGAATTCCATCACTCCATGTCACTACATCAAAACCATCACAATGCCCTTTTTTTTCAATTTAGTATATCTTTTCTTGCGAGAACCATTAGGAACTCAAATAAAATTCAAAAAGATTAATTTTTACAGAAATTAAAATCAAATCTTCACAAAACCCCACTAAAAATGGAATGATTCACAGTAATTAGCACAATCCAACACTAGCAGAGCACGATCACGCCAATCCTGCCACAAAAAGTCAAAATCGAACCCTAAAGATCAAATTTTGACAAATGAAAATTGAGAATTTTTACCACACTCCGGTCACGGGGGTGATTGAAACGACAGCGAGCACCGTACCCACAGAATCCAGTCTTCAAGTAATAACCACAATCGGTCTCTCCCGGCCTCTCCGGGTACGACTCCGGCCCACCTCCAAGATCCAACTGCCACATAGGCTCTGCATTCACAAAATCAACCCTCAAATCGATTAAATTTCACTCTGCATTACAAAATCCAATTCTATTCAGGCGAAATTCAACCTACACTGACCTTCAAGCCCGGTTTCACCACCGGGAGCGGCCCATCCCACAATCGGATCCACTGGTGCCCCTTCCATTGCCTCTGTCCCGCTGTACCTCTCAATTCTTTTACAACTATACACACTATAATACAATACACCTATATATGGATATCAGTCTTTACAAGCCATCAATGGCTTACAGAAGTGAGATTCTGCGAATAAATTTCATAGATGTAGGAAGTTGGGTGGGGTGAGGGAGAGTAATTCAGCAGAGGGAACTACAAACAAACCCCAGTATTGGTGTATATTTTCTAACGAAAGATGATTACAATTTTTACCCTTTTATAAAGAGAAAAAGTCTCAACCAACTATAAGAAAAACGTATAGCGACATTTAATAGAGGAAATAAACGCGTTTCCCTTCCATTGTTTTGTCTGTATGTATATTTCACACTCATCTCGCAATGTGCTGCCTTTCCGTGTGTCTGATATTTTTCGCTTTTGGACAATTACCTCGTAATGTCTTTATCTTTTCATATTGTGCAAAACATCTTTACGTTTCACTTTTTCTATTTTCATCCTTATTTTTCTTTATGATTGCGCAACAAACCTTTTTCATCAATTTTCTCAATTAAAAATTATGGAATAACGAATATATCATTCCGTTTAAAGAAAAAGAAAGAACTAATTGCAATTATAATCTCAATTTTTTTTTAAAAAGTGCAAACAAAGTTTTAAATAAATTATTAAAATGATAATTAGCGCATATGTCCCTACCTTTCACTATTATTATGAAAAACGTCTATATCTTTTATTTTTTGATATTTTCACCTTTAATTACATCTTTGATTTCCCAAACCATCATTTCTATTGATTTTCGTCAAATTTTTCAAAAAGAAAAATATGAAATGATGAATATACCCAACTATTTAAATAAAAAAAGCTTAAGAGCTAATTTCAATCATAGTCCTAATTTTTTTTTAAAAGTGCAAACGAGTTCCAAATAAATTATTAAAAAAATATTTTTTTTAAATAAGAAAATACAAACGAGTCTGAAATAAATTATTAAAAAAATTAGAAATTACATTTTAAAAAAAAAAAAGAGAAAGTGCAAACGAGTCCTAAATACATTATTAAAAAATAGAAATTAAAAAAATCATTTTTATTTAAATATGAGGGTATATTCATCATTTCAAAACTATTTATTGAGAAATTTGATGAAAATTGATAGAAGTGATGACTTGCGCAATCGAATGTATAATGAAAGGTAAAAATGTCAAAACATGAAAAGTATGGATATTTTTTACAATAATAGTGAAACGTATAGACATTATATATTAATTACCATTTTAATAATTTATTTGGAAATCATTTGCGCTTTTCAGAAAAAATGGGACTACAGTTACAACTATTTTTTCTTTTATTTTTACTTAAATATAAGGGCATGTTCATCATTTTACAGTTTTTAATTGAAAAAATGGATTATATGACCTTTTGCGCAATAAAATGTAAAAATAAAAGAGTGCAAATGTCAAAAAAAAAATTGAAAGAAAATGACGTTTTCCATAATAATAGTGAAAGATGAAGACATTATGTGCTAATTACCTTTCACCATTCTATTAATGCTTTTATGATTTTCTTTCTGTTTCGAAAGTGGGAAAAATGATATAGGTGTTTTTACCTGTTTCGACTATGAGCCAACTAGAGTCGGCAATGGGTGCAAGCTGCTTGTCGACTCACCACCTCGGCGCATGCGGCTCGCTCTTGCCTCTAAAGTGATTGTTGCCGGGTCAAAAAAAATTCGTATGAGCCGCTTGTTAACTCATAATTCCAACAATAAGTGGCCAATTTCGCGTACTAACGAGTAGATCCGGCGAGGAGCTCATCTTAACAATTGCAAACCACTAATTTGATGGCACCAGTCGTAAGTGCCATCAATTCAAATTCAGGCAATCGTTGACTGCCTGGATTAGAAAACTAAGTTTTGATTTTTTTTCATGATGTTTTCGTCTATAAATTGGGATTTGTCAAACTATTTCTTCACACTTCTCTACTGTATTCCAAAATTTTGATTGGCAAGGCAACATATCCCCTAATAGGCCAGTCGTTCAGACAAATCGATGGATGTCCTGTGCCAGCTCGACTCGACAAACTACCGTACATTAGTGATTCAATAGATCTATAAGACAAAACATTGAACTTTCTAAGACCTATTTACTACATGGGTTATGCTACGGCCCCAATAGGGGGTCGCCACTTGTCAATTCGGTCAAAAATTGTATAACATATTAGGTACAAATAGATTTGTCCTTACTACATAAATTAACATGCAACTAAATCCACGTGAAAAATGCTAGAGCTGAGGGTGTTGCAATAAAAAATTATTATTCTGGGGGACTCTATTGCTTTGAGTGCTTCTTTGTGTGAGACGAGATTCATAGTAAAACTATCATCTTCAACCTTTTTTGGATAATATTCATGACTTTTACTTATTGAAACAAAACTCGCAAGGAAATAAGATACAATATTTTGAAAAAATAGGGGATGTCTTCATAATTATTAACTAATTGATTACTAATATACTCTGAATTAATATATTTTTTGTTGTACTATGAACTTTAATTTATCGAGATTGTATGCCATCTTTCTTTCTTAATCGTATTCAGTCATATCAAATTTAATACAATGACACAAATCATTTTTGTTTACTTATTCAAATCTACGAGTCAACATGATGTGAAGGCTAAAATTTAGAAATGATATTTATCATGAATTAGTGTCATAAAACTATAAATAAGTGATTAGGGGATAAATTTTAAGCACCAAGAACATGAAAACATTTCTTCTTCATTCGTAAGTAACATTTAAATTTCATAAATAATTTAAAGTGATCGAGTTCCTTTCAAGAGTTTTTAACTTTTGCTTGTAAAAACTCACCAAAGGCTTGTCGTAATTGCTAAACCTATTCGGCGAAGTGAACTCATAATCAATTTCAAATCAAGAGGGGGGACAAATATATTGCTTTTAGTAAAGTGTATTGTGTACGTGTTTCAAGCCTTCATCTTTTACCGATATTCAAGTTTTGTGTTTTGTTCTCCCATTTGATATTCGGGTTTCCATTTCCAACTCTCTCAGATTACATTTTAATGTATTTGTTTCGATTTTGACCTCAATTTCTAACTTCGGATACAACAAAATGTGATATTGGTCGTGTTTTTGACTTGCTAATTACTGAATGAATTGCTTATCGGATTATTCTTATTTTCCCCAATACTTACATAATATGCACAGAAAATAGTAAATATAATTGTTTTGGATATTTTGAGAGCTGACATAGCGGTGAAAAAGACGCACATAATTGATCACGTATTGGTTTCTCTATTTGATTCTATTCTGTCTTTAATTTCCAATTTTGGATACAGAAAAAAAGGGATATAATTTTCTTGTAGTATGAACAAGGTAAATTAGCCCCCCGGCTACCTTGGGTCTTGTTCGGCCAGACACGATGTGGGTCGTCCTGCAAGTTGGACCGTCTGGAGAGGTGGATTAGGTCGGCATCTTAGTGCTAAATTCTTATCTACGTCAAACATCACGTTCAAAATTTACTAGTAAAAGAACATTAATTATCAAAATACTTGTATTATAGATCTCTGAGTCAAATCTTAACTTAGCTACACGAGACTCAATTAGTACTGGAAGAAAACAGAATACATGACGTGCTAGTGTTCGTTGCTGTGTGGTAAAGATCAGCAGTCATTGATGGCTATCAACTTGGTTGATTTGCAACAAGAATCATATCCATGTCTAATTGCCACTGCTCCAATGAACAAAATGGATCTCTCCATTCCCAGCATCTCTCTTTGTAGTCTAATTGAATCCAATTGCAGAATTTTGTCCCCATACCATACCTTAATCACTCTTCAGCTTCCCTCTGGTTTTCCAAGCTTTTGGCTTTGATTCTTAAATAGGGTCAAGATTTTTGAAGCTGAAGATTGAGATTTTATCCAACTCCATGATATTAGACATGATTGGGAAAGAAGCTTCGACATTCTTCGTTTTCCCTAGCTATGGTGATCCTTTGCTGGTGGTTTCTTAACAGGTGTACATTTAAGACCGTCACACCGAAATATTTCTCACTTGTTAGGTCGTGATGAGAGGAAACAAAAATAGGAGAAGGGACCCGGGCACAGTCGAGAGATGCAGTTCGATGAGACCGTAACTTAAACTGCAAATAAAAATTTAGAACAACAAATATTTTCGATATATTGCAAAACTGGTTTATTTTGAAATCGCTGTATAATCTACTCCCAATATTATTTTTATATTACCAGCTATTCAGCATTTCATGGTAATGTAATGATTTTATCGACTGAAATTTCTCTGAATCGATACATTTATACACAGATTGATCGAGTTTAAGACTCGACTTTAGGGCCAAAACAACAGCTCCAAGACTTTCTTTTCACAAAAATGGCAGCTATATTAGCCACACGGTTCAGGGTGATAACAGCTGGAGGGGAAACCAGAAAATCCAGGAAAACCCCAAATATTACAATTTACATGCCTCATTCTTCAGCATATTGACCTAAGAAACCGGGCTATTCAAGGCCAATCCAATTGTATTTACAAAAGAATCGAGATCAGATAGCATAAAATTTGAATTTCATCAGGCCTTAAATTAGTATTTTGGTGCCACGAAGAAATATGCAGTTGTCAGCTTTCTCAAAGCCCCAAGAGAAACCTAAAAATATCGCTCAGCGAACCAATGCCTTCTATGCGCTTGCTTCCAGCCTCCACGATAATGAACCGTCTAACACCTGAAAAACAAATAGGGTTGAAATGCCATTAGTTCTTGCTTTCTGGTCCTTCTGTTAATATCAGTTAGTCTTTCAAATGGAATATATATATATATATGACAATCTGATGTCACATCAACATGGAGGTCGTCCAGGAGTGACCACAAGGAAACAAAGAAGCAAACTGAAACTTCCACTTTGGAACAAAATAAAGTTTGGTGACTATCACTAAAATTTGAGTTGCTAAAAGTGTTTTTTTACCTAAATGAAACATGAACTGTTCATGCATTGTAAGAAACTGACCAAAAGATACAGGTTATTGTCAACAATAGTACCAACAAGAAAATCCAACAATAAGCATTATGTGTGATGCTCAACCTTAATTGAACTACTACATTCGAATACTCTTGCCCAAGAAGGAAAATATAACCAACGACAGAGACGATTATTTTGAAAAACACAAGGAGAAGAAAAGTTAACCTGGCTTGGATAATTTCTCCATAACTTTAAACAGGGGATCGGACCTCAAGCACATGTAACATCCTTGAATGCTATTTCCATAAGGCGAATGAGGATCTTCTCCAAGCTGCAATGCCTGAAATTCAAAACAGTCGGTAGCTCAGGGACAAAAATCAAGTATGGTGTTTGTCTGATTTGGATTAGTAGATAAAGGTATCAAATATATCCAAAACACCGGGTTGTGATAAAGCGAAAATTTATAAATCCATTGATGTTGGATCACATATGAACACAATCAATGTGCTCACCTGATGAATGGTGATTTCATCAAGATTAATGTGCGCGTAATTTTTATCCTTTGCCAAAGCAGTGATACCGCTGTCAAAATGGTGCAATAAGCTTAAACGAGCAGATCAGAAAGCCGAAAAACAAAATTTCCCATGTATCATAACTGCAATGCTAACCTTCGAGAATAAACGTCCAACAATGAATCATTTTCGTCAACAATGGGAATTGAACTTACTCGAGCTGCAAAGAAGCCAGACATAAGATGTATATAAGACAATTTTATTTCTAAGCCCTTGTTTGGTATACATTAAAATTTTCATTTTTACTCTTCTACTCATTTTCAACCACACATTCTTCAATAAAATAATATTTTACATCACATCGGTAACTTTTCCTTCTTTTTCAACCACACATTCTCCATTAATATACTATTCCAAAATACATTCTTCCAAAATAATGTGGCTCAAACACACCTTAAATCTAAATGCTTCATAAATAAACACTAGGAAGTGGTCATTGTTTGAAGTAATGTCTTAGAATGATGCCTACAGATACCATATTGTATACCCTCTTTGATCAACAAGGTGTACCTAGGGATCAGTGAATTCAGAAATAATATATTTAAACAAATTCAAGAAAATGCCAGCAGTTATTATCAATTTCTGGAAAAGGAATTAGAGAATCCAACTCTTCGATGAATTAAATGCATACCTTGAACTAACAAATTTAGTGCTGCACCAAGGGAAGCACTTGACCTCAACACAGCCAATGGCCGAACATTTGGTTCTCCAATTCTGGGAACCCAAGTTCCAACTGGGATTGCACAAATTGGCATTTGAATTGCTGGCAATGACCCTGGCAAGTGTCTGAAATACCGACAAAGACCTGTAAAAAGGCAGAACATGTCAATCATGACAATAAAATGCATCACCTTTGGCCCACATGCACACACACATGTACAAGCTTTTTCTGTCCTAAAGCATGAATATAATTCCCCAATTTTAAAGAACAAAAACAGAAAAAACTAGTACTTTCAATTCCCAAGGCTAGACAGCATTAGAATTCCACTGACTGCACAATGCCCCAAAAACCAAGCATTGGAATTATCCCAACAGCCACCAAGACAAGATCATCAATAAAGGCTCGTTATCGTATAAAAGAAAACAAAAATCACGAAGCAGAGATGGTCAAAATGGAAAAGGCAAAAAGACAAAAGATTTAAGGCTTTTCATTCTAAGTGTGCAGTTCAACAGGAGACAAACCGCTTCATTGCCTGGCCAAAACTACGTGATCCAATAAATGGAACCAATATTACCAAGGAAATGATGTCACATTAAACATCAACCTTTCAGTACATCTATTATAAGAACTTACTGTGCGGAAGAGATGAATAAAGAATAATCAAGTTTCAGGCATTGAAGGTAAGGGTGCGGTGCTTAATACCAGATAAGAAGAGAAAGGGAATGCCGAACATAGAGAGGATTACTATAGTAAGAGCACTGACGCTCTGAAGCATTTAAAAGAAGGATGAAGACTACTCTAGAATATGACTGGTAGTCAACAGGGCAAATGTTACCCAACTTTTTTCTCAAATTTCAATCTGTGGTGTATCGGTTCCAGCCAGAGAAAGCACATAACTTTACCAGACCAAACTCTTCTTTCTTTCCTTTTTTTCGATCTTGTATTTTCCTCTTATCTGCTTTAGATCCGTTCCCTGGTTATCTTAATGCTCCAATTTTGAAGAAGTGGATGGCAATGTAAGACTAAAAAATGGTAGAGCACCATCCTCCTCTCCTCTCCAGCATAGGATAGAAAATACCATTCTGAATATACATAAAAAAAAAATTGTGTGCGCTTTTCCTTACATTTTAGTACTCCAGATAGAGAAGCTAGATGTAATAGCAGCGGGTATGATCCATCCTCTGAAGGTGAATTAATTATAGGAACTGTAGCCACACCGTTTTGCAAAATTTTCAATGCAACTTCTTTGATATTATCATCTGGCCCAGCCTGAATAATAATACAATGTGTGTTGATCAAGATCAAAAGTTGCACCAAAATGTTGCTTACTAAAATATCATTAACAAATTTGACTAGAACCTGGAGGTATGGCTAATATGAGATATGACTTTGTCACAAAAGAAAGAAAAACTACTCTTTCGACCAGCATAAGCACGGGTGACATGCCTAGTCATTAAATCTCATTTTTGACCCACCAACTCAATATCTATCCTCTTCATAATCTATAATTAACTGAGATATTCTAAATGCATAAATACTTGATGCAAAAAACAAAAAACATAATATGGTCTCATGTATAGCGAACAATCAGGCATCTTCAGTCATCATCAGGATGTAAAAGTCAAAACCAGTATATCTAGAATTTATTTCAAGTGTATAATTTCAATGTTGAGGCTTGGCAAATAGAATCAACACTTACATGCACAAGACGTCTTGAAACTGCAACCTGTTGTTCCGTAAGCTGTCTGTTCAGGGATGTTTTTGCTTCTTTCCAAGCAGATATTGTATGTGTGTCAAGCTCTTCCTCCGTTAGATTTGAACCGTGATTTCCAAGCTGCCATATGCATCAAAGAGAATCAGGTAAACCACAGTTTAAGTCCATGGGTACATCCAAAAACTGGTACACGGTCTTATTGGAACCCCATTAACCCCACCTCTTCCTGCAGTTTTTAATCTTAGTGGAGATGAAGTGTCTTAATTAAGAGATAATAAAAAATGATTTTCGTGTTTATCCATATTTTTAAATCCCAGACAATCATAGCATCATTTAGAGTTCCAGAAAACATACTATAACACTCCTTAACATATCTATTTTCCCTTCCAGCTTAGAATGGAGAAAAATAAGAAACTAGGTCACTCTGGTCATAAGGTTACAGAATCAAAGGGAAAACTATTTCCTTCGAGGAAAACAAATCACTAACAAAACCATGTGTTTATCTAATAAAAAGTAAACAAAGCTTGTGTGCAAGAAACTCTCATTACTCATTAGAAAAGAAAGAAACAAAACCAAAGGACAAAAAGGGTAACAAAGCTAATATTCAGTATCTGTGTTCAAAAAATTGAGAAAGGGCTTACATACCTCCCTCATAATTAAAATAAAATCCAGCGCACTAAGAACTCCAACAAACTTCCCCTTGTTGAAGTCCCATAAAGGGGCCGTAGGTATTCCCTGAAAAAATGTCACTCAAAAGAGGCGGATATAAATGAGGTATCCAAAAGAAAGTAAATGCGCAAAAACATCAAAGAGAATGGGCAAATGATAGATACAGTTTAAAATACCTTTTCCTAGGCGGTAGAACAGCTTAAAAAATGGGCAATTTAACGAATTAGCTGGCTACAAAATAATGCGTTGTGGTTTCTTAGTTGCATTGACAAACAAATATAAGAGAAAGACAGCACTATATGCCTACCAAAAATAAACCTCCAATTTTTTTGACTACATCACCACAGTCAGACAACAAGGTCAGCAACTCAAAGAACAGCAAATTGTGATGGTTTTACAGAACCATAGTTTCAAATTATTTTTCATATTCTTGTTCCATCTCAAATTGCACATTTGTGGAACCGAACTACAAAAAATATTAGCAGACATTTCTTTTTATTTATGACAACCAAATATCGCTTTCTGTTAAATGATTGAATTGTAAGATTCATCCAGAAAGCTCTACAATAGTAACGAAGCTAGTGAACCAGCCTGACGCTGTAATTAGACCCAAAACACTTGGTAATATATTTCTCATATCCATAGGGAAATTTATGATGACCTCAATCTTCAAATAAATTTTAGAAATACCTGCTCGCGTAGAATATGAAATGCTTGCTTCACAGGTAGGTCAACATCCAAAGCAATGACCTGTAATTCGAATGTAATTGCATCATGAAAAATTCAAATTAAACAAAACTAGAGAGATATCAATGTGAAAAAATGGATGGTGAAGCATAAACTGTCCTGACCTTGCCTGATTCTGGAAGCAACTCATAAGCCAGGTGTGGACATGAATACAGCTATACGATGTCGAGACATCTGTAAATCATCTTCTGAAATTCTACGAAAGGGCTCGTGCAATGTACCATCTGATACTAGGACGTGTAACAGATAGAAAGATGCTCTAAAAGATGTGAACTACTAGATGGATCTAAGATAAGGAAGACAACCAAATTACCACAAGCATCTGGTCGAACAGTAGCATAAAAAAATATATTGTAAAAGAGGCATAGATACAATCACAAGTTTAAAAGTTAAAATGGATACTAATAAAAAATCATTTAGTAATTGGAATATTATAAATTCTCAAATTTTCTATTTTTCAAAAAATAAATCTAAAATCCATAAGTTTTTCATATATGCTTAAATTATATAGTTGTATCAATATTATTTTTTAGTCTTTCATTCTAGGAAGCACGGACATGAGGACATGTCGACTCATGATTGTTCCAGAAAGGACACGGACTCGTGAAGAACACGTCAATTTATTCTTGGATTTTGTTGGTGAATTTTTTTAAAATTGGATGAGTGGCTATTTGTTACATTAAAATAACTTTGAGGTAAACTACATAATACTGCTGGCACTGCCAGATAAAGAAAAATGTATATAGTACGTGTAAAAAAATTTGACATGAAGTTCATAGAACTTTTCTTGCATCATTTTGACTTTATTATACAGATACAACAATATAGAATACGCCACATGGCATGTTTCATACATACCCGAGATGTCCCTAAATTGTCTTGAGCATCAAAAGTTTAATTTTTAAAAAAATATATAAAAATTAAGACACGCCACATGTTGTGTTGGATAGGAGTGTCAATATCCGACACGATAAAACACATGTTGGACACAGGTATGCTACCCTAGTATGATTGCCCGTGCTTCATAGCTTTCGTTTCTGTTCTTCATGAAATTTTGTTCATAATAGTTTATAATAGACATAAAAATCTAAAATACTCTAAACCACATAAAACATTATATATTTAGTACATTTGATAAAACTTAGCAAAATGTGTAATTGAATAGTTGTGAATCCCATGAAGTGTGTATGGACATAAAATGGGGGCCAAACAAGGCAAAATAAACAAAAACCTAAAATAAGCTTCAGGTGTTTATACATAATTGTAGATGGTATTTTATAAACGAATGGGGCAGTCTAGCGGAACACATCAGCAAAAGAAAGCTGAGGTTTAGGGTCCGAAACTTGGCACTCCATTTTGTAAATATTAAAGGACTGGTGGGTTTGGTCAAATGGGTTAACTGGTTTCATCCAAAACCTGGCCGGTTCAGACATGTCAAGGGCAGTTCACTTACCAATAGGCACCGATATGCTGACCTGACAAGACAAGGCTTCGATTCACCAGTTTACTGGCCCGTCAGAAAAGCAAGTCGGGTCCAGGCTTAATAACTATGACCCAAGATAGAAAAGTTGCAAATCTAAAATCTTCAATCACCTTAGACTGTTATAGAATAAGTAGGATTCTTCCTAGGCAAGTAACAACATAACGGAAACTAAATTAAGTCGCCTAGAGATTTTTGTTTGACCAAAACAGTGTTTCTTGAGATGGAACAAGCAATTTTTGTATTCGGCTTCCAAAGCCTATAGTTTTTATCCAGCCAGCTATTTTGTATCAGACCAAATCATAAAGCACATGGGCAAAAATAGAATACCAGGAAACATTTCTGAAAGAAAATGTATGAAAACACCAATGACAAGCTGAAAGGCCGCGTTATCGACATCCACGGTAGAACCAGGAGGCATTTGTGGACTTACAATTGCCGAAAGGTAATCGGATTCCCTGCCTAGAAGGACAGTGTTCACAGTTCCAAAGTTACTATTAATAGAAGGCTGGTGCTCATCATGTCGCCATTCACCATCCACAATATATTTGTACTGCAGGTAATGTAGCAATATTAACAAAGTCAAAAATTTCCTCAAAAAAAGGTTATTGAGGAACAACCCAACATAATCAAAACAAATTCTACATTTTCAGACATGACTGTGTGAGTTTCTCATGATTCCATTTTATGAATGGAATGAGTTCATCCTCCAGCTGAAATCACCATCATACTGTGAGCTGACACGGTAATAGGTCCTAAACTAAATGGGATTTTATGTGTGTTGCAATGTCAACATTGATATTTTGGCATAATGCAATGTTAGGCCAGGAATTATTCATTTTTCCATAAGAAAACAAGAATAAATTTAGTGAAAGATACATAGTTTGGTTCTTGTAAAAGATGTCATTTCAAGAAAAACATATTAATATAAAAAGGAGTAAAATGAGATGCATCCAAAATTTTATCCTGTCATCTTTAGCCACCTGCTCTGGCCTATAATTAGTGTATTTTTCATTGCATTCACTTGGTCTAAACACCTGGTTATAATCCGAATTGGCCAACACATATTTTTAGCTCTTTCACACATTCGAATAGTCTCACATGCTTCAAACTTATTTGATTAATGACCGTTAGCATTTAGTTCAATGTCCTTGCTTGTAGTTTTTCTTCCAATTTCAGGGCTCAATCGTAAAAGTTCTCATGCAAAATCTACACCTTATCCTCTCTATCCAACCATTCAACGGATATATTTGTTATTTTACCAGCATCTGAAACTCGGAATATATTCTTATAACTTCGTTGCAATTCCTTCCATGAGCTAAAAAATCTCTCAATCTCAATTATCCAACAAATACAGAAAGATAACTAAAGCTTAAAAAAATAAAAAAGTTAGCAACTTCATCCGCTCAGTCAAATATAAGCCCAAGTACAACACAAGATCAGCATGGGGACACCCATAATGATTAGAACAGAGTAGCCAACCGAGAAAATAAATAAGTCTCATCTTTGCGAGTCATTAATCTTTATATCTTAGATGGTCATAAAATTAATGATATAAGAAGACGCTGTCAGCATCCTTTAATTATATAGCATAACACTGTCCCCTCGAAAGAAACCAAATTCATTGAAAATCAGTATAGTTCCTTATGGAGAAAAATCCAAAAACATATATCGCCATTTGAACAATCAATTTTTCATAGTAGCTTTGATCATATCTAATCATGAAAAGGCGAGTCATTAATGAAGCACTAAACACTTTGTAACAGAATGCCACATTACATAACTAACCTGGTGATAACCGGGAGGCAGGCTACAAATGGTCTGAAACATGGTAGGGCATCCTTCAAGAGGAGTCATAGGCCATTGGGTCCACCTTTAACAAATTAACAGTATATACGATCAACCATACAAACAATTTAACACAACAAACAACCAAAATATCCTAAAATTATGACTAAAGAAGCTGTAAATTCAACAGGTAGGAAATAATTCTTTTTCTAGCGCTAATTAACTCTCACCCAGTAAACAAGCCAGTGATATACACGCTCTTTCCACCATATGGCCACACAAAACAGGTGGGAATCAACAGTGTGCCACTTTCATGCTCATAATCCATCCCAGAAGGATACATTCACTCCAAAATAGTACCAAAAATTTCCCCAAAAAACACTAGAATTTAGTGCGTAAGTTCTAATAGTTCTACAGTACCAATAATAAAATCCAAAAAAATTGAAAAAATTATTAGGAAAGCCAGTGACCCATTAGCTTCTTTAAACTCCCAAACAGCTCATAACACTAGAAAACTTAACGCAGATGTTGAAAATTACTACCTAAACTCAAATCGCCACTAAAAGAATACAAATTCTACTTTCAAAATGTGCCTTGAAATAAACTGATGCAAACCCAATTTTTTTCTTAATGTAAACACACCTAATGGTACTACTAAGGACTCTGTAATTGCACGAATGCAATTCCTAAAGATTTAAAAGTTCAAAAACCTAAGAACAAAAATTAAAACGTCAAAATAAGAAAGATATGTACTAAACTTTAATATTAAATCACAAAACAAAATAGTATAATGCAAAGCTCCGATCTTGAAATTATATAAATGTATCTACGAAAAAGTATGAAATGCAGAAAATTGAGACTTTGATCAGATTCTCCAATAATAAAAACTTATAAGAAGTAAAGAAAAAAATATTTTTTTGGAATCGAGGCTTAAAAAGCTGAATAAATTTGGAAAATTGAGAAAAGGGAAATTGTCATGAGAGAAGAAATTTAAGAATGAAAGCCTAACCCTATAAATTTTTTTTTCTTTCTCCAGATTTTTATTAAGGCCAAAAAATTGTATGAGGATTGAGGAATAAAACCACGTAATCACAGTGGAGAAATTATTAAAAATACCCTTAATTAACATATACCCTTTCCAAAATAGCCTTTGACTATTCAAAGGTAAGGAACTACCAAAAATACCCCCAAAAATAGAATTTATAAACCAAGACATTCTAATATTCAATGGGTTTCATTTTAGTCCTTGAA
>CAIGRL010212198.1:0-16610 GCA_903798325.1 Fraxinus xanthoxyloides | reverse complement strand
ATTTATTTGAAAGAATGTATTTTGGAATAGTAGATTGATGGAGAATGTGTGATTGAAAAGGAAGGAAAAGTTATTGATGTGATAGAAAATATTATTTTATTTTATTAAAAAATATATAATTAAAATTGAATAAAAATAAAAATAAAAATTTTAATAAATACCAAACATCTCCATATAATCTCACTTAAAATCATTGGACTAGAGTTGGTGGGGCACGCCAAGGCCCATGCAGTAGTGCAACGCATGGGCGACACTCGAAAACCCTTCCCCTTGGGCCTTCCCCCTCAAAAAATTAATTTAATATCGTGTGAACCAATGGTCCACATATCAGATATTAAACTGATAAGAACAGATACTACACTTGATCTTAGCCAAAAGGCCGAGAAAGGTATGAGTTTTCTAGGTTTGGCCCGTGTAATTTATAACCTCTTTCTGCGATTTCTTTTGACTTTACAAGCGATGTGGGAATAGAAAACAAACAAGCCTTTGGCTCTGAACACTTCAGTTTTGGACCCCAGCCTGTTGGGAATTAGAGAAATTAATCAAGAATTTACCTCTTCTATGCATGATGATACTAAATTCTTTATCATTTTTCAGAGTCTTGAAAAACCCCCACCAGCAGCAGCCTTGAAAGCTTGTTCTATGCCTCTGTATCGACCACATAAGACTATCTTCCCACGAGTTAGAACCGTATTTAAGATCTCTGGAGTGCATTGCCTGGAACAAAATTCTTCTAATTCGTGATTGAACATTAAAGTTTAAAGGAAAGGGCTTTTAAGAGATGCTACATACCAGGCATCACCCGCCTGTAAGTCTTGTTTATATATACTTCTTCTACCCGCCTGTAAGTCTTGTTTAAAACATAGCACACAGAATAACACCAAGATTCAAGATTGTGCGAGAAAACGTGCCAAGAAAAGGAACTAACAAGAACCTGTAACAATTTCGCTACCAAATAATCATTTTTTATTTCTTTCTTTCCTGCACATTCCTCTCTCTCCATATACATTTTCATTCTTTGCGTCTGTGGTCTGATAGGTTTATTCATAATGGCTGGTACTTATGATAAAGATCGCAGTTCTTGAACATACAGAACAATTATTTGGTCAATTCGCGTTTAGTTCCATGAGAAAAACATAAGAAATTTGGGGGGACTTTTGTGGGTTTTCCATATCAATATAGGAATGAAAAGTCGGGAAGATTCACAAATTATCACAGTTCCTACACCGAGGAGCCTACCATCACTTGTCAGAGAGTTCGAAGGCCGTAGAACTGGCATCATCAAAGCTCTCACCACCGGTATCTCTTTATTTTCATCGCATTGTATTTATGTATTTTCATGCATGTAGCATGATATTTGTGTATTTAGACTTTAGTGTACACATATAAATGTGTGTACGCCTCCATGTCCGCGTACCTGAATTCTTGTTTCCCTCCATGTACGCCTCCATATTTAGACTTTAGTAGTCATTGGACATTGGTCCCAATGTGTCTATATGTATCATGAAGATTGCTTTTCACAGGGAAACACTATTCGATAATATCAATGATCTTCCAACGGTACTTGAAGTAGTAACTGAAGCTATTCAGGCAAAGGAACTGGCTGCTGCTGATAACAATCGGAGATTTAGTCAGAGAATAGTAAGTATATTTCTCACAAAGCAGCATTCAGGTTCTAGAGCATGTTTGGCTAAGATTTAAGATAAAGTTAAGTTTCTTTTAAGTAATTTTTTGCTACCAAACATGTTAGGATAACTTGCATTTGTTTTTAAATAAATTTTAAGTGAAAAGGATACCAATAACAAATATATTATTTACTTACAAGCAAACTTTAAGCTTAACAGAACATGCTTGAATTTTTGGTTCTCGCATATTATCGTATACTTCCACTATAGAGCTTCATCTGTTTTTACTTCTCATAGAAAAATCGGCAGTCCAAATCCCAGCCAGAGAGTAGTAACACGACTGTGTAAAAAAAAAAAATAATAATAATGAAGGGGGAGCAAGTTTGGAGCTTGTGGAGAGAATAATGGTATCCATGAATTCTGGATTTTCCATGGCGTATGCCAATAGATCGTTCCAGTTAAAGTGCGCGAAGCTTACGCATACTAAAGCCAAATATATCGAGCATTACAAGAGTTCCACTTGCAGTAACAAAGGGGCAAAATTTTGGTACAATATATCTGATAAAGGTCAAGTCAGATTCCCATGTTAAGATTAGAAGTTCGAAAGTCTGCTGATGAAATCTCAATGGTGTGAAGTGAGGTTGCCAAAATATTTGGTAGATGATCTACTTGTTATATTTTGAGTACGCTTGGGATCTCATCTGTAATTTTTCCAATGCTTCCTTCAAATTCCTTTCCACATTCGCAATATCAAAATTCCAAAAATGGTAGCTGCCAGACCCTCAATTACCTAGTTACTGATGTATATGTTTGTGATTGAAATAATATTACACCATTAGTTTTGTAACAAATTAGTTTAAACTAACAAAACTTGGAGGCAAGGGTTCCACGACTTTTTATAGTTCAAAGAATCATAACACTGTTAAGTACGGTGACATGACACATCATTTATTTGATGAATAAGTTCAAGACAATAGTGAAGTGAGCCGGTTCGTGCTTGGCTTGTTCAAAGGCGAGCACGAATCATATCAGGTGGTGGACCGAGCCAAGCGACTCGGATCAATTTATTTAACACCCTAACTATGACCCTTTCTTTCTTATATGTAGGTTTTAAGAGTGCCTTGTTTAAAATTTAAATTAATTAAGCAAAAACATTCACTTGGCCAACCACCACTCTCCTCCAGCCGACCTGGCGACCCGGACCCCCTCCCCATCTCTTGGGACACTTTAAATTCCAATTCCAATGTGCCATAAAATTAAGATGTACGAACTTTTGCTTTTCTGGTCAACTTAAGCAGCATTCAATTATGAGATGTAACCTTGTCACATTCTTTAGCAACAACATAAATTAAGGACATGTGACATGTTACAATGAGTGACGAATAGAAACAAAGAAATTGTCATTTATTCACTTAAAGAATTGATACAAATGTTGAGGAGCTCTCGGAAAATTGAAGTCTCCCTTGAATCGTAAGTCCTCTTGTCACCGTGAATCTCACGGCATTATAATTCATCGAAGATCTAAAAGGATTTTCACAATTCTCGCAACACTCTTCCTGAATTCTAGCGATTATTTTCATGATAGTTTGAGCACTTGCTAATAAAAAATCAGTAGTCAAACACATACAAAATTACTTGTAAAATTACAAAATTCTTCATAAACTAATTTCCTTTTCTATTAATTATGCAATTAATTTTCTTTATTGTAATACAATTCATATTACATGTAAGAACCGAATAAAATAAAGTGAAGCTGACAGGACCTTAACCCATGCAACGAATGAAGAACAAAGTGCAAAAATAAAACACATATTCCCCAGCTTGGCACTACCCTAAGCATACATCATAGATACATCAATCTTTTTTATAGCCATTAGGGATATGGATTTGACTTTTGATGGAATTACATATTAATCACGTCATTGTTGCCTCCAAGAAACATTAATATTGAGGGGTCGTTAGAGATGATTTTTGGAATGTCAAAAGTTGTTTACGAAATTAAGAAGCTACTTCATAATAACATGTTTGGATAATTCTTGAAATTATTTTGTTGGACTAAAAGAGCTTTTTAAATAAAGTTGATTTAGAAAAGTCAGAAGTTGCTTTTGATATTAAGAATCCGTTTTTAAATATGTTTGAATAATATTCTAAAAAAAAAATTGTTTGAGTACAAGGGGGGTTTTTGACTTAATTTAGTTTTCCAAGAAGCTCTTCTACAAGAAGTAGAAACAAAAACTATGAATATTGTCAAACGGGTCTTAAGTTTCGTTTGAAAACTCTTCTACAAGAAGTAAAAGTCATCCCAAATTAATCATAATTCATACCGATTTAAGGCTCAAAAGGGTATATACAAAAATTTAAATTAGGTATCATGTGCATGAAAATGAATATTAATTAAAAGGGCATGCGGGGTTCAAGGATTTGAAACCATTTTTGGAACTATTTATTGGAATAAATTAATGAATTTATTAATTCGAGATTGGTTATTAGTTAGGATTGCTAATTAATTGAGGAAGGCATAGCTCAACCACGAACAAGACTTCGATATATAACTAGCTTATCTTATTTTAAAATCTAGTCCATAGACTTTTGGATACTATTATTTTTTTTTTATTATAAAAAGGATCTCAAAGTTTTAGGTCAAAAGCTGTAATGCATGGACAAGAATATATTCTTGTTTTTTGCAGCAAAATTAAGGAAAATGCTCAACACATTTCTTGAAATGGGAAGCATATACCAGTTTTGAAAGGAAGAGAGTACTTATGCGAATGATTTGTTGTTTTTTTGTTTTTAAATGCTTTCGGACCGTTTGATGGGCCGATACTACAGGAATAAGGATTCCTCTTTGAATATTAGGTACTGTAACTGATATTCTTGTGACTAGTTTAATACGTATACGGAGCCAACATCGAAAAGATTGAAAAAAGAATTTAATAAATAAATTCATAATACGCGAACCACCTAATCTGATTTATGCCTTCCAACACCTCCTCACATGTAAGGTTTATCTTTTCTCGAAAAAGTTGACAGATTTATGCACAGATATATATATATATATACATCTTCATGACATGTAAAAACTAATTTGTAATACAAGTAAAGAGGGAGAAGCCATTGGCTGGTCGGTTGATTTGACGTCATAACATTTATAAAAGTCATCCAATAGATGCAAGAGAACATAAATATACAGAGGAAGAACTAATACAATTAATTCAATCGATCCCATTCCCATACCAAAAATTTTGTATATATTTCATGAAAGTCAAAATAATAAAAATTTAATATAATATGAACCCTGCCACGCTCCGAGTATATATATATATCTTCATCAGGTCACTTTCTGTTCTTAATTTTACGTGTTGTAAACTCTAATTTATACAAAAAGGGGGAAAAAAGACCAAGTGATTATTTGGTATAGTTTAAAAAGTTGTTAAAAGATATTAAAGTTAATTATTAATTTAACTGTAGATTTTATGGGACTTTCACTTAGGGGGTGTTTGATGCATATTACTAAAAAAAGAATGTATTTTAAATAGTGATATAATGATAAACATGTGGTTAAAAAGTAAGGAAAATTTATTGATGTGTTGAAAAATATTATTTTGTTGATTGAAAATGAGTTTTGAAAGATGTATTTTGAAAAAATATGTGTCAAACATGGCTTAAATTCTCATCGATTTTTTAACTAAATCAAATAGGTCTTGTTGACCCCCAAAAAATGAACTCGACGAGTACGATTCCGGCGCATTTCTATCGGAATAATGGCAGTAGCAAGGAGGAAAAGGACGCGAAAGGTACTTTGCGGTGAGAGACAAAATTGTTCAAATTCCGGCAAATGAAACAACATGGATCGCGCTAGCTACGATCACAAAACCAAAATAATATATGTAATAAAAAACGAGAATATTTGGAAGGATAGATAAAAATATGTATAGAAGTTGTTACATGGTATGCCAAAATTGGCATTCGATAAACGTGAAAAATGACACAAATATTCAACCAAGTGTTTATATGAAATTCCTCAGAGTTTAAGTGTATGTTTCGAATATCCTCCCGTTTCAATTCCAATCAACCCTTTAAAAAAACCATATTTTCAATTACAAAGAGAACTTATTTATACTACTTTGGTTGACATTGTGACTGTTGGATCAGAACCATGTGACCTCATCTTCCTAATTGAGGCTTCACATCATTGTCTATTCATAATTTAATACATTGATAAATGGTTGGTCGCCCTATACAATAGGTTGACATACTGAAAAAGTGTTACATCAATCACTTTTAAGGAATCTCCAAATCTATCGCAATAGACAACATCGGCTTCATGGCCTGGAAAGATGTTCTATAGGCACAACCGTGATCGGTTCAGAATCCTTATTGTTTGCTAATTTTGATAGTGCGTCGGTATGAACATTCTTGGACCGTGGGACTTGCACCCGTTCAAACCTTTCAAAGGATGGGATGAAACCCATAAACAATCTCAAGTATGATGTCATAAATTTATCTCTAATTGAAAAATTACCATGAACTTAACTCATTACCAGTTGGGAGTCGTTGTTGATGATGAGCCTCCTTACTTGCATGTATTTGGCTAACCTTAGGCCAGCTAGAAGGCCTCATATTCTGTTGCATTATTGGTGGCTTTGAAATCGAATATTACAACACAAGTAAGCTTATGCCTTTCTAGATTGACTAAGATAACCCTTGCTCCTGACCTATCTTTCCTGAGAATCCATCAACTGAGAGTTCCAAGTTGAGGTTCGACAGGTTCCATCTCTTCTTCCATTTGTGGACCATGAGTAAATTCTGATACAAAGTTTGCCAAAGCCTGACCCTTGATGACGCCCTTATCTTAAAGACGATGTCAAACTCGCTAAGTTCCACAACCCACTTAAGTAACATCCCTGAAGCGTCAGGCTTTTATAGTACTTACTTGAGGGGGAAGTTTGTTAATACGTGTATACTATGAGTTTGAAAGTATGGTCTCAACTTTCTCGACGCTGTCACCAAAGAAAGAGCTAGCTTTTCTATGTCTGGATAGCTAGTCTCTGCTACCAAGAGTGCTTTTCCGACGTAGTAAGCAGGTAGTTGGTGGTTGTTCTCTTCTCTTATTAGAACCGAACTGATAGCTTTTACAGTTACTGTTAAATACAACTGTAGTGGCTCATGATCCCTAGGCTTGGAGAGGAGGGAAACCTATCCCAAGTGCTTCTTCAACCTTTGTAAGGCTACCTTGCATTCCTCTGTCCATTGAAACTTATTTCCTCCTTTGAGGATCTTAAAGAAATGTAGACACTTGTCTGTTGCCTTGGAGATGAAGCGGTTCAGAGCGGCTACTCGTCCGGTGAGGCTCTGTACCACTTTTAGTTTTTGAGGTGACCTCATTTCAATCAAAGTTTTGACATTTTTAGGGTTCGCTTTAGTGCCTCTTTAGTTGACGATGTAGCCCAAGAACTTTCCAGAGGAAATTCCAAAGGCACATTTTAAAGAATTGAGCTTCATCCGGTATCTCTCAAAATTTGGAATGTCTCACTAAGATATTTCACATAATCCATTGCTTTTAAGCTCTTCACCAGCATGTCATCTACGTAAACTCCATGGTTTTCCCAATAAGGTCGATGGACATTTTGTCGACAAGTCTTTAATAGGTAGCTCCGGTGTTTTTTTCACCCAAAAGGTATGACCTTGTAGCAATATAGACCATTCTCTTTGATGAAGGAGGCGTGCTCCTCGTCTTTTGGGAACAAAAGGATTTGTTTGTACCCAGAATATAAATCTATGAAGTTAAGAAGTTCGTGTCCAGTAGTTGAATCCACAAGTTGGTCTATTCTGGAAAGAAAAAGGCTGTCCTTAGGACATACTTGGTTTAAATTTGAAAGTCTACGCAAACCCTCTACTTTCTGTTATGCTTTTTGACCAATGTTAGAAATCCACCTAGGATACATTGATTCTCGGATAAATCCATTGTCGGTTAGCTTTTAAACCTAATCCTTTAGAGCTTCATACCTTTCAGGGTTGAGAGCTCTTCTCTTTTGCCTATGTACTGCAACCTTTGCATCTATGTTCAAGTGATGGCAACTGATCTCTTGATCAATGCCTACCATGTCGCCATGTTTCTAGACGAAGACATCAACATTTTTTAGTAAGAAGTTTTTCAACTCCTCCTTTGCTTTTATGGGAAAGTTTTTTCCCATCCGCAAGTACTTTGATGAATCATGTAGGTCTACTGGGAAGCTCTCCAGTTCCACTATAGGTGCTGTTTGAGGCTCGCAATCAATGAAACGAAGGTCCAACTCCTCTAAGTTAGCTGATTCTCTAGTAGCCCTTCATTCTTCAGAGGTAGTCCGTTTTTCAAAAATAACCTCTTCTACAAAGGTTCATGTGACACCATGGATGTCCCCTTCTTTAGGGGCATCAGTTATCTCGATGTCTTCCCCTTGTTCAGGGGCGTCGTTCATGTCAAGGTCTGTAAAAATGATGTTGACAATTCTTAGTTCAGATTTCTATAGAGATTTCGAGTAACATTCCCTAGCAGTTTGTTGATACCTCGGACAGTGGTGATGCCATTATCAGTTAGGAATTTCATACATAAGTGGTGAATGGAAGTGATAGCCCATAGTTCCTTTAAGGCTGGCATCCTAAATACTCCATGATAAGCAGAACGATTATCAACCATCAAAAATTCTATGAAGTGGTGAGTGGTCAAGGATACAGTCCCCATCTCTATTGCTAGAGTGATTTTACTCATTGGGATGATGCTATCTCCCGTAAAGCCATACAAAGGGGAACTCGTTGGGATCAGGTCGTGGTCAACTTTCATTTTGTCAAAAGTGGTTTAAAAAATGATGTTGACTGGGCTTCTATTATCCACTAACATTTTTTTCAGGCCGTTTCGAGCCATGACAACCATTACCACTAGGGTATCACAGTGTGGATAATGCACGCCTGTTACGTCTTCTTGAGTAAATATGATTGGTGGAATTGCTCTTTCGGTAAAGGATTGATTAACTATGAAACTCGTTATATGAGGGTCATTTGCTTCTCTAGCATAATTTCTTTGTGAGTTCTTAGACTCTCCCCTATCATGTGGGCCTCCAATAACTGTGACAATTTCCTTAATGGGTTCCTATCTATTGTTTGCTTGGGGGCTTTGTCTTTGCCTTTGACCTTCTCTAGGCATTTTTGTATCATTATCCCTCCCCAAGGGGGGTCGTTTCTGTTTGGGCGTCATGGCTCATCATTCCCATGTGATTGGGTTTGCCTAGGAAGAGCATCTCTTCGAGGGAGGCTGCATCTTCTTTGATTGGTGTTGCGAGAGTGTTTTGCGACATCCTAGAAGTTCTCTATGCGATGGCCATGGGATTGATGGTAAGTACAATAGTTGGGCGCTTCATCCTTATTCCTATGTTCAGCGCCTCCCTACCCTTTCCCTTTTCTTTTCCCTTTGTGGGTACCTTTGGTAGGGCTGGCGTCGATGCGTTTTAGTATCAGAGTTTACCTCATCATAAGCTAAAGTAGGTAGTGCATTAAGTGTTGCTACAGCTAGTGCTTGTCTATGCTTGAGGAGTGTTTGGTGGTCCATCAAATGGGAGGCATGACCTTCACTCTTTGCATTTGAGAAGAGGAAAGTCCATGATTGGCCATGTTCCTATGATTTCTCAATTCTTTATTGAGGATTTCTCTCTTTATCATTTCTAATAGGGCATTATAGGTAGTAGGGTCATTGTTTTGCACGCTCTCCAGAAGAGAGAGTTCATATTTAAACCTCATCTTAAGGCGGTCAAAGCTTCCTTATTGGTGACTTGCACACAATAGGTTATTTCGTTAGTGAAACATGACAAGAAACTTTTTAGCATCTTGCCCTTTTTTGTCGCATGTCTTCCAGTCGTTGAATAGGCTTTTCGCCCTCCTTTCTAGTGTGAAGCGTTTTAGGAATGTCCTTTTAAGGTTTGGTCAGCTTCGGATGCTGCTTTCTGGTAGCCTGGTATTCCAAATTTCAGCTCCTCCACTCAAGGTCAAGTGGAAAGCCATGCACTCCATAGTTAGGGTGGCCCCTTTCAAATTCATAAGTGTCTTGAAGCTGTTGAGGTGTTTTACAGGGTCGCCTCTCCCATTATACTTAGGAATTTTAAAGAGTGTGAAATAGTTTAGTATTAGGGTGTTCCTGATGGCTTGTGAGAACGATGAATGGTCATCATCTTCATCGAAGTCGTATGACCTCTGTGGTTCATCAAAATTCTCCTCCTTCCTTTGTTGAGTTTGGAGAGGTGGTTGGGAGGGTTCTGCCTCATTCATGGCACTGTCCCTTCTCTTACGCCTACTTCTACGGGGAGGAACCTGAGGCTCTTCATCGTAAACTGGTTCTTGTCTTTCATTCCGAGGAATCTCCTGTTGCCTATTTCTAGGCACATGAGTGGGAGGATGAGCCTACCTTTTCTTAACGCATATGAAGAGAGAGCCTACCTATTTTTAGGCAAGCTCGGACTTATTGTGTCGAAGACACTTGCTGACCTCCGAGGTCAATCCTCTGGCTCATAGTTAGGAAGGAAATTAAACGGAGCCTCATAAGGTCGTTCAGAGGCGTAATTTGTTCCCTATCGACCTCGACCTCCCTTTCCTGGGGGGCTTCCATCTTGTGTGATGGTATCCAACCATTTGACATTTGACTTCTTCTTCTTCATGGTAGTATCCTTGAGGGGTTATGGAACGTATTTTCAGGGACTGCGTATGGAGGAATCGAATACCCTCATCGGCCTTGTATGTTCATTAACATTTCATGCATAGTCATGTTATGCAATTTTATATTTCTCATGTTAGCAGTTATTGTGGCCATTTCTCTAGTGAATTTGGCTGCAACTCTGCCTTCGCCCCTGGACTCTTCTCGCCTGCAATGTGGGGGTCATGGGCGAGTAGCAGGGACGACTCGTGAGGGTTCCCCTTCTTCAGGATGTTCCCTTGTCCTTCAAGGTGCACTTTTATTGTTTGAGCTTATTTTTCACAAACACTTTCCTTGACTGAATTCTCATTTCTTTAAGGATCAAATAAGTATTGGATTTTTGGACTTTTCAACGGTTCTTTCTTCAA
Organism: Fraxinus xanthoxyloides; assembly: GCA_903798325.1. Lineage (NCBI taxonomy): Eukaryota > Viridiplantae > Streptophyta > Magnoliopsida > Lamiales > Oleaceae > Fraxinus > Fraxinus xanthoxyloides. The sequence continues at coordinate 5,901 of CAIGRL010212198.1, read as the reverse complement.
GAACTCTTTTTTTCTCAAGGGTTGGAAGTTTCTAACGGTCATTCTTCAAGAACATTCCTTTTTCAAGGGTTAGAGCCTTTCATGCTAAAATATTCCACGCTAGCCTTCTCACTGAGGTGTTTTCGTGGTTAAATGTTAGTTTCTCACATACGACGCCAATCTGTTGACCTCAAAAAATGAACTGAACAGATAATGGATCAACTCACTCCAAGTCAAGTATGATTCTGGTGCATTCCTATCGGAATAACGACGGTAGCAAGGAGGAAAATGACGCAAGAGGTACTTTGCGACAAGAGACAAAATTGTTCAATCTCTGGCGAATGAAACAACAGCGATAGTGCTAGCTAGGATCACCGCGCGAAAAACCAAAATAATCTATGTAGTAACAAATGAGAATATGTGGAAGGATATATAAAAATGCGTGTAGAAGTTGTTACATGGTATGCCCAAATTGACATTTGATAAACATGTGAAATATGATAAAAATATTCAACCAAGTGTTTATATGAAATTCCTTAGAGTTCAAGAGTATGTTTTGAATATCCTCATGTTTCAATCCCAATCAACCCTCTCAAAAAATCCCATTTTCAGTTACAAAGAGAACATATTTATACTACCTTGGCCAACGTGGTGACCGTTGGATCAGAACCACGTGGCCTCATCTCTCTAATTGAGGCTTCACATCACCGTCTATTCATAATTTAATGCATTGATAAAGGATCAGTCGCCCTATACAGGCGACATACTGAAAAAGTGTTATACCAATCACTTCTAAGTGATCTTCAAATCTATCGCAATAGACAACGTTCATCGGCTTCATGGGCTTCGGATGAGTTTGAGAGCCATGGAGAGATCTTCGAGGTGGTTCTCTGAGTGGAGAGCTTCAGCTCTTTTCTTTGTTTCCTTAGGTAGTATCTCGGCCTTAGGTGGAGTGCTTCAGCCTTGAGGCGGTGCTTCAACATGAACTTCGGCTCTGCTTGATTTCCTCATATTTTGACATCATGGATCTTTACTTTGACTTTCTTGTTGATTTTCTATCTTGTTACGTGGCATTTTTACTTTGAGTCTCGAAAGCGAAGCGTAACATGTCTCAATATTTTTCCTTAATATAGTTAAAATTCTCTTGAATCGGCGTATCTTAATTTCTTTACTAGCCAGGTTATGTAACTTAAATTTTTATATATATATTTATAAAAGGTGAGTGTGAAATGCTAAGAACCTCTTTGAGGTCTTCTTCAGTTTTTCATATGAACCAGTCCTTTGATCTGAACCTCTAATTGCTTCAATGAATTAGTCAAGAATTGCGTGTGTACAAGTAATAACATAAGAGTATAGACTAACAAACTGAATAAGACAGAGAATGAATCAAACATCTACAGCACCAACACGGTTACAACATTGCCATCACCAAACTTTGGACAAAGACTCGACTCAAGAAGAGGTTATTTCCAGGAGTCAGCCACCTAACTTCAACTTGGCACTTGATATCGACATGGGACAAGAAATTTTTTCGAAATAAATAAAAAGAAAATTAGATTACCTTTTTTATGCTAACATTTTTATCTTACAATTCTACGGGAGAAGATAACTACACTTGGAGTAACGATCAATTAATTTTCAAAATTTTCTGCAGCGCCATGAGGATTTTCAAAAATTCTTTCCTTCAAAAATTTATGAAGTTTTCATCTATATATGACTAATAATATAAATTTTGAGCTCGTTTGACAAGATTTTTGCTTTCGATTTATTTCTTGTAGAAGAATTTTTTGAGAATGTTGTCTTAAGTCAGTTTCCTCTAAATTATTATAATGGACAAAACGCTTTTAAAAAATTATTCAAACTTAACTCAAAAATCGATTTTTACTTTTTAAAAATCATACTGGCAGTCAATTTATTTCTTACAAGCACTCTAATTATTGTGTCTAACATTTGTCTCTAGGGAACTGATCACGTGTGTTTCAGGCTGGTCTCGAATCAGTCAACTGTTTTGAAGATTTGAATATTAGAGATGGCCAAAGGAAAAATAAAAATAAACGAAGGTCAGCCACTGGGAGTGGGGGGTGGGGTACGGGTAGGTCCTATGAAAGAGGACTATAATATGAAGTTGAATTTGTTAGTGATCGTATGTGGAGGGCGTCTCTTGTCCCTACAAAACCAATTGGTCTTAAAGAATCTGTCAATGGTTTCTGAAAACTAGATACTGTTGTACTCTCTTTATTCCCTCTATATATACATCTCCATTCGTTTTCTTAATTCCCATAATCCCATTTCCTCTCTTAATTTACACTCCCATTAAGAGTTAGTCAGGTAAGTATCTAATTCCGATTTCCTCCCAGCCTCGTATTTACAAAAATATTGTTCATTATATTGTCGTCCATCAATGTCTCCAGCAACGGTAATGCCAGAAGTAAGTAAAATAGCTGATTATGATTCCCTGGGAATCCAATACCTGAAAGGAGTGAAACATCTGTTTGAGAATGGAATTGAGCATGTTCCTGAGAAGTACATATTACCAGCTTCAGATCGTCCCAACTTTGTAAATGAAAGATCACATGGCGCTGATAACTTCAATCTCGAGCTTCCAATCATTGATTTTTCCGAATTGCAGGGTCCTAATCGGTCTCAAGTCCTTAATTCTCTTGCCTTTGCCTGTGAAAATTATGGATTTTTCCAGGTAAGTTATTCTCAATGCTCTGAATGCATATGAGTGTCAAATAGTTTGTTAATCATTTGGATAAATGCAGCTGGTGAATCATGGTATCCCGTACGAGATTACAAGCAACATGGTAGATGTGAGTAAAAGGTTTTTTGAGCTTCCATTTTCGGAAAGAGAGAAATATATGTCAGCAGATATAGGGTCGCCAGTTCGATATGGAACAAGCTATAATCAGACAAACGATAGTGTCTTTTGTTGGAGGGACTTTCTCAAATTGGTTTGTCACCCTCTACCAGATGCCCTTCCCCATTGGCCTTCTTCTCCATTGGATTTTAGGTAAGAGCTGAATATTGTTTTCGAGAAAAACTATAAAATATCGAAGACGACGACGTTGTATATCCCATTATACTCTTTTTTTTTCTTTCTTTTTACTATAATAAAAAATTACAAGATTCTTGGTCTCACATCAATGCTGAATCACTGTAAATTTGTGTTTATTCTTCGCTTGGCTGCGATTCTATTTTAGATTTATCATTGTTTTTCTAAGTTGAAATTAGGGTTTAATATGTAACACAGAGAGTTGTTGAGTTTTTATTGATGGTAATTAATTTTCAAAATTATTGTACTTTTACATGATATATACATCTGTTCTGAAAAGGTTCTGATTGGTTAATTTAATTATTTAATATTAAAACAGGAAATTGGCTGTTAGTTATGCTAAAGAAGTCGAGTTCTTGTTCCTAACGCTAGTGGACGCCTTCCTAGAAAGCCTTGGGCTAGTGAACAAGAAGAATACGACGGAAGAAAATGACGGTGATGACGATGAAAATGAGAATGAAGAAGAGATATTAAAAGAATTTGAAGATGGAAGCCAGCTAATGGTATTGAATTGTTACCCTCCTTGTCCACAACCTGATTTGACACTGGGAATGCCACCTCATTCTGATTATGGATTCCTCACTCTTCTCCTCCAAGATGAAGTCAAGGGATTGCAAATACAGCATATGGAAAATTGGGTTACAGTGGAACCCATTCCTGGATCCTTTGTTGTCAATGTTGGAGATCATCTTGAGGTACATATGATTACGTACCTGTATTTATCATGTATATTCAATGGCTTGAGAGCGTTAACTACATGAACGATAATAAATAAAAGGAAGTGAGAAATACGCAAAGTACTTAGCCCCTACTTGATTCATCTTTCTAAAACTCATTTTCGTCGCACATTTTCTAAAACCCATAAACCCCAAACACGGTGGGTTTATTGTGCAACCCCGGATTCTAACGAATAAGAAAAACGATGTAGAAAAAAGTTTACTATTATTCAAAAGTCATGATTCAACTTTTAAAATTATATTTTTGTATGTTTTGCCAGATATTCAGCAATGGGAGGTTCAAGAGCGTATTGCATAGAGTACTTGTGAATTCGATGAATTACAGGATTTCAGTGGCTTCTCTGCATAGTCTTCCTTTCGAAAGCACAGTGCGACCATGTCCCAAACTCATTAGTGAAACAAATCCAAGGCGTTACATGGACACGAATTTCGCGAGTTTCGTAGAGTTCTTAAAATCTCGTGATTCGACGAAAAAGAATTTCCTTCACTCGAGAAAACTGACTTCATGAACAAAAATATATAAATTCAAAAAGCTCGGCGTAGACTTTTTGTATTTTTGACTTTTTGTAGTATCAATTATAGAGAAATTAATTGTATGGGTGCATGTATGGAGTGCAGCAATTGAAAACATACATTATTTGGAAATTATATGTACAATAAAGAAAGCTCCATTAATGAAATTATTATTTTTTTATATTAATTATCCAACTACTTTCTTCCTTGAATGGTTGATTTATAGTATTAATTTCAGAATTAATTTGAGGGATTATTTTTTAGGTTTTTTTTTTTTTTCATTTTTTCATGTGAAAGGGATGGAACAGCACGATAATTTTGACTTATTTAAGATTGATAAATAATAAATAAAATTAAATAATTCATTAAAATCATTACTTATTCTTTACTCATTTTTATCCATTTATAATTTAAACTTTTTATGAATACTTCTCACAATGCTTTTAATCCAAGACATTCAATTTGGATCTTGATAATTGATTATCTTGATAAAAAGAGATTTTTTTTTTCTTTTCTGGTATCATCAATAGATTATTAGTATCTTGTGGCCTATTAAACTACAAACGTCTATTCAAGATCTTGCTATGAAAGCACTCTGCACCATCATCACACATACTAATGTTTGTTTCAGTACATAGACGTTGACGTATCCTTATAATATTATTGTCTGGACTCAAGATATTTTAATATTATAAGACAATTAATTAAAAATCACCCTATTTACATATCTCAAGGTAATTTATTTTGATCTTCAAAACAAATTAATCCCCTATTGAAAACTCAAAGGTCCTTTTCATATTCTTTTTAAGTTTTGTGCTAAATATTTGCATAAATTAAATTATGGAATCTAAACTAATATTTCATTGAGGTATCAAATGTCAACTTACTAAAAAAAAAATTCTATTGCTTTCGTTTATTACTTGAAAATGAGAAAATACTGAAGAGTTTGGATGAAGCTTGAACTCGTTCAAGTAGAACAAAGTCTGTACAAATTTCGTAATAATTCATATTTTGGTCAAAGCCGTGCCTAATTTTTCTCCATCGTCAATTTATGTGCAATAGATATACTAATATTTTCAATTTTGACGTTCATTCTTATTGGACAAGCTCTTTCCTTGGAAAGTGACGTAACTTGAGGAAGAGCTTCTACGTTTTGTAAAATGGTTTTGCAAGAAAGTTATCCTAGGTCGATTTTCTTTAAAAAAAATCTTTTAGTCTGATAAATCAATTTTAAATAATTATCAAAACGTATTTAAAAATACTTTTTAAGTTTTCAAAAATCACTTCTACCTTAAAAGAGTAAATCTCAGACTCACTGTTCATTTTTGTCACACGAGTTTTCACATTTTACCTCTTTCCAATCTGGTTTTGCTACAGTATGCAGCCATCTTTATTGATTCTTGCAGTTGAAATTATATAAATATCTTCCATATCTTCTGCAACATATTTTCTACGGTTGGAGCCATCTATATTGACTATTGCATTTGAAATTATATAAATATATTCCATATCTTCTACCGCATATCTTCTATGGTCGTGTTCTTTATTCTCTATAATTTTCTTCCTCTAAACTCACATTTTTCTTTGAAATAATTGCTGATAACTAACAGAAATTCT
>CAIGRL010212177.1:0-11279 GCA_903798325.1 Fraxinus xanthoxyloides | reverse complement strand
CTCCCCCTGGAGTTTTTCTTTCTTATGCCTTCACTTACTTCTTGCCACTGCCTTTGATTTAATCAATCTTTGTGATTGATTCCTTTGTCATTAATTCATTCTTTGTGGATTCAAGGGTTGATGATTTGGATTGGCAAGAAATATTTGACCATTGTTATCTTATTATTGAAGCTTTGTGTGATTTTTTATTTTTCGTTATTTTGGTTTTTCATTTTTTATTTAAATTAATGAAAGGCGTAATTGTCTTTTTATACGACCTTGACCATCAAACTGGACAGATTCTGTCAATATGGACATGATTTGCTAATAAGTAAATGTTGGGGATGTCTAGTGCTAAAAAAAGGTTTGAGTAACATTTTGAAAAAGTTGGGAACCTAAAGTGCAAAAAATCTAATTAGAAAATGCAAAGAAAGAGAAATTTTACATGAACCGAGAACATCTGTAGAGAAACATTTCTGTGAAGACTAACAAAACTACATTCAACTGCCTCATCCACATGTACAACTCTTAAATGAGAAAGGAAAGCATTCACCATGACAGCATTAGTAGACTATATGGCCATGTATGGTACTGGACAAGACTACAAAATACGATGGACGAGATTTTAACTTTCTTTTTCTTCCTCAGTAACGTCCAGTTGTCTAATCTAGTTTATTAAACATGTCACACAGGTTGGCAAGTTTCCAGTAATGCTTAGGATAAAAGAGGGGCTTCAATGTTTTCCGTGTTGTCCTCTAATATCCTGTTGGATGGAGAATCTAGTTTCAGAGTCCAGGCAAAACACAAGGAAATGACCTGAAAGTGAAACCACGGAGAATCATTAGAATCATACGAGTCACAGTAAGACTCAAATGTAATCATGTTATGCTATGATTAGAATCACATGATCACATCAGTCACAACAAGACTCTTCGAAGGGATCATATGATCCTCTCATCAGAACCATGTGACCATAAGTCAAAATATCGATCATCTCACTTTTGACAAGACTTTCAAATGGGATCTTATTATCCTATCATAATAATTATATGATCTTATCGGTCACAAGAAGATTCTTAAACGTGATCATATGATCCTATCGGTCACAACAAGACTCTCAAATGGGATCATATGATCATATCGGGCACCACAAGACTCAAATGCGATCTTCTACATGCAAGTGCCATGTATTAAGGACATGTACAAGCTTACCATGCTTATAGATGCAAATATAATACTGAAGCCTTTACAGTCAAAAGGAGCATTGCTGGATAGAAACCATGCTGGAATAAGATAGAATCAAGAGTGAAGCAAGTTCAGTTGAATGGTTGTGATCTTTCTACAAGAGGGGCAGTAATGGAAAAGCTAACTCACTGGTTAATGGAGTCATTGCTAGTGGAGATAATAAACTTGCAATGGATTGCACGCCAGCAATAAATCCTTGAGCTTTCCCCTGATTGAAAAAGAGGATATAAGAGAAAAATGAGATATTTCAATTAGAAGCAAAATTGACAGAGGATTTTCCATATTTTGAAGCATCATATTAGTGAAGTCAGATTGAAAGGGGCATGGGAATCAAGGATATAGTGTATGCTTAAGTCTCTTCTCAAGACTCTTTTTCATTTCATTAATTTTTATATGACAAAATTCTGAGGTAAGATGAATTGAAGTCAACTGGGAGGATATTGCTTGACAACTGAACTCTAACAGAGGATAGAATTAGTTCTTGTTTAACTCTGCAACTATATCATCCTAAGAGTGATTGAAATATTAAGTTTCTTGTGGAGTGGATGATATATTTATCAATTATAATTTCACCTTCAGTTTATAAGTATTTCATTCCAAAAGGTGCTTTACTTTGGTTTTTGTGATACATAGATTTCTGGAAAGCAGGTGTCATCGTTGAGAACGCTATTTAGTAGTAGTGTTCACAAACCTGATCTGCTGAGTTTGCTGCTTTGGATATAACAGCATAAGTCTGTCATTAACAGAAATAATGAATAAAAAAGGAGAGAAATCAATTTAATTTCACGAACTAACACCACTAAACTTCTTAATTACACTACTGAAAATAGAATTTCAGAAAATGACTTACAGAGGGTTTCACAAGGATGTAGATTACCCCAAACGAAGCACTTAAATAGGGCACCTGTTTCAGCAATAGCTAGCAGTTATCAACTGTAACATATAGATTATTGTCAAAGTTGCAACAGAAAAAATGGGTTAGCATAGAAGCACTAATTGTGGATATATCTTCAAGTGCATGTTTGAATAAACAATATAATATAAAAGACTTGACATTCTTTTTTTCATTTAAAAACCTGTTTGAGCCCCATTATTTCCTCAGAATGCATTTTGGAATAGTAGATTGATGGAGAATGTATGGTAAAAAATAAAAAAAAGTTTTGGATTTGTGTGTAATATTATTTTATTGAAGAATGAGTGATTGAAAAGATGAGAGAAAAAAAATGTATTTTGAAAATAATGGGGATCAAACAAGGGCTTAATATTGTTTAGTACTTTCCAACCAAACATAATTTCACGGGTATAAGCTATACAAAAAGAAATGAGGAAGATAAGGGAGATAAATATGCAAGCATCTAGATTTTAGAATGTGAGTCAACGTACCCAAGATGCCCAGGCCAAGCCATAAAGCAGTCCCTGTACAAAACCCTTTTGTGAGACCAGATTCTTTCACAAAATCAGTATAAAGAAGAAAAGTTTCCAGCCACAATAGTTGTGTATTTCAAAGGGAACTTACATATGCTATGGAAGCGAGCAAGGCAGCACATAGTATCAGTTTCTCTCCAACCAGTGGATTGAGAAGAGGAAGAACCAGAATCTTGGAAAATGCATAAAAGCAGCAAAATTGATTAGAGAAATGGCAGAGCCTGACAAATTTCGGGATTGGCCGTAAGTGCACAAGGGGAATAGCTTATGGGATGCACAAGGATAATGGTTAAACTGTTCACATCGTTAAACCACCACATCTAAAATTGTAAGCTAATAGGAAGGGGACAAACTTATTTATTTCAATTATGTGCTCAAGACTCCCACGTCCAGGAACAAACTTATTTAAGTTACATCTTCAACGCACATAGACTTCAGATTTAAAGATTTTTGAAAGAATAGGAGGATTAGTATATAAAAGGAGAACATGAAACAAAGTAGTTGCACAAGAAAAAAAACAGTTTCATCGGTTCTCTCTATAATCATTCTAGAAAACTCTATAAGGGACTGCACCAAACAATATGTAATTTCATTTTAGGACGATGGAGTCTTAAAATCCCTGCAGTTCTTTTTGTTCCTTACCAACATGATCGAATAATAAAAGCAATACAAAATGTTGTAGATAACAAGATAGTAGAACATATATCTTTTACTGAGCTAACTATGCTTTGTCAGAAGTGTTCTCTACTTTCAGCATAAACTATCAAAGAAATTTCTGAGAATATATTCCAAATACCTGAGAAAAAATTGAACCTACACCCACCACCATCAAGATTTCTGAAAATTGATTTTTGTTGAAGCCAAATGCTGATTTCAAANAGATTTAAAGATTTTTGAAAGAATAGGAGGATTAGTATATAAAAGGAGAACATGAAACAAAGTAGTTGCACAAGAAAAAAAACAGTTTCATCGGTTCTCTCTATAATCATTCTAGAAAACTCTATAAGGGACTGCACCAAACAATATGTAATTTCATTTTAGGACGATGGAGTCTTAAAATCCCTGCAGTTCTTTTTGTTCCTTACCAACATGATCGAATAATAAAAGCAATACAAAATGTTGTAGATAACAAGATAGTAGAACATATATCTTTTACTGAGCTAACTATGCTTTGTCAGAAGTGTTCTCTACTTTCAGCATAAACTATCAAAGAAATTTCTGAGAATATATTCCAAATACCTGAGAAAAAATTGAACCTACACCCACCACCATCAAGATTTCTGAAAATTGATTTTTGTTGAAGCCAAATGCTGATTTCAAATAATACTGCACGGTTATCAAAGAAAAGTCAAAAGGATTCCAGGCATGAAACAGATACATTTAATTGGTTTACATCACAAACTCTCAGTAATTCATAAAAAAAAAAACTCGTGTCTGCAGCTCAAATTGTTAGTGAATAAGAATTATTATGTTTTCAATGTCACAAACACCAACTGTAGTATCTGTCACAACACTTTTTGAAACATGTTGGGAGCTGGTTTATGGACAGAACGTTTTAATTTTTGTTTTGCAAGGACGGAAAAAAGAAAGTAGGAAATATTCTTGCGGAAAAATTTGATGCAGTTAACATATCTTTTTCTGTGTATCAGTGTCTAAAGAAAAGATGTGTATACCATTTTCAGGAGGAAAAAAAAAAGATGAAAATTTGCAAGAATGAGCATATATTATTGCCAATGGAATCCCTGCTCAATATAATTATTCTTAATAAATCAAATTTAAATTGTTGACATACCAGTAAGACACTGCTGATGCCAGACATTCCCAATTCATAGAAGAAGGAAACAAGAGAAATGCGTTTAAGCGTAGAGCTGAGAACAAAACTGAAACTATTTAGCAAGCTTACATGCCTACTAATGATAATCTTTCTGTATTATATATTGCTTGTATGAATTGTATCCTGATTCCTATATTCTGAACGAGAAGCAGCTTTAGTGTTGGTAAGTTCAAGAAAAATGAAACCACTTGAAACATCATACAAAATTACCTGCTGGTAACAACATGTACTGCATTTTTCATTGAGTAATATCGTTCCTGGACAACATTAAACGCTTTATTTAAAAATGGAATATGCTGGTCTGCTTTTCGAGTTGGCCTTACTGTTTCTGTCAGGAACAGTGCCATGTAAACAGGAACAAAGATCAATAAAGCTATTGAGACCTGAAATTGGAATTTTTGGCAGTAAATAACGAAGTAATAACACTGAAGATAACAAAAACAAAATGCTGAAAGTTCTATAACAAACATGCCTCAAAAATATAATCTTCTGGAAGAAAACGTGCTAAGACATTCCCTATTACATGGGATGCAGAGAACAGGCCTGTGATCCAACTAAAAGCTGCAGGCCGCTTACTGTCATCCACAACATCTGCCTGCAAGATAGTAAAAAAGGTTAGTAAATTTTGATTCTTGTATAACTCCCAATTCTCGTTTCACAGAAGTACAGAATGACTTACTGCATAAGCAACAGAAATGCAGAAAATGCTCCCCTGACTTATTATATAAGAGATTGTCCGGAGCACATAATAGGCATAAACAGATCCTTTTGATTCATCAATGGCAAGTAAAGCTGGAAATATTATTAAAAAAAGTCAATATATTTCATAAATAAAATAGAAAATTGCAACTACTGGTGAAGACAATAATGCATGAATCATAATCTTCATTGAAAGTGATAAAACATTGCATTTTTTGTATTGAGTTAACTGGAATCGTGATTAGTTGATGTTGCCGTTAAAATAGGCACCATAAAATATTGATAAGATGATCTAACCTTCTTACTCCTAATCTAAAATATATATTTATATCTGGATTATGCAACAATGTTTCACAGGCCTAAACATATTCAAGAAGTCAACAGCAAAACAAGGAATTTTCCAGAGGTTAAATTTGGTCATTTGAAAAATGAGTTTACTGAGTATGGCTTAGGTTTATTTTCTGAGAAAAAATTGGAAGAAAGCCACTCCTAGTCTCAAAATTTATTTGCAAAATTTACAAGTTTGACGTACAGGACATATGTTTTTGCTGTATTCAAAACTCTAATGCTAGTATGTTCATATAATAAAGGTGTCGTAAATCTTTTTGGTAAGTATTTGTTCAAAACCATCCATATTTTGACTCCTAAAGCATCTGTTTATAGTTGGATGGAGATTCTACCAAAGCGAGAGAAAACGTGAAGTTGTGTGACATATCTTCATCTTCATAATGCTCGTAGAAATGAAGTTGATGTTCCTATCAAGAAGAATTTAGCAAGTCTCCTAAGTTTGCATCATCCAGATTATTTGTCTAAAACCAGTACCTTGTCATTTTCTATTCCTTAGGAAGATTGTACATTCAATACTGTTAGTGAAAACAATTTTTGAAGTTAATCCATAGACAAAGCATTATCATGTAATTGCCACAGTTGAACCGAAAAGAAAATTTGCAAGATTTTGAAGTTGGTATAATTTTCTTTATATAGTAAGAAATTATGTACAAAGAGGTGCACAAAGAAACGTACTGAATGGAATAATTGTTGTAGATACAGTGAGAAGAAGCAGCGGCTTACGCCCATACTCATCAGCAAGCTGGCCTAAGAGGGGAAGTACAAACATCTTGAATATCCCAACAACCTACAAGCAAAAATGCAGGCCTAAACCTTGATTGGGAGGGCATGATTATAAGTAGTAAAATGATAGTAAAAAATTTCAGTTATGTCAAGTAATTGCACTGAGAATAGTTTATATCGCTTGGACTTTTACATCATATTCTCATAAGGTTCATATGCATATAAGCCCCTTACAGCCATTAACTACTTCAATACATCGTGTGATACAATCTCCCACGAGGATACCGTATTTTTCCATATTAATATTGATTTCTTCCAAATCCAACAACCTCCCACCCCCCAACCGCAAAAAGTAAACAATCCAGCAGCCTTCCACAGTCATTCTATGCCCCCTTGTATCCTTTCTTAGATTTCACAAGGTTGCAAAATTGTTTTGTTCAGCATTCATCGTAATCTACTGTACCCATTAGACTTGAGAATCTGGTAAAAGTAGACACCTATTTCTTCTTCCAAAGCAGTAGAGATATCATCTCACATGTAACAGAAGAATACGTGCAAAAATAACAGGAAAATACTGAAAATATGCATTAAAAAAGTATTGCATCTAAATGAAACTGTCTGTTTATTAAAGATATTGATAGTGATATATTATTTGGAAGGTGGTCCATTTCGCTTAGAAAAGTGGTGGCCTGATCTGTGCTCTCCATGAAATTTGACTAGATGGTCATAGTGATAAATAATTATTCCTATAAGGTCTTTAAAATTTAACTTTTATGACTCCAACAAAAGGAAAAGTTCATGAATCCATACAGCCAAAAGACAAATGTGAATTTGCAACTTCAAAACAATGGCATTAGATGGTCCAAGCACATATCTCATAAGTTTGAGGGCAGCTCTCAGCTCCAGAACTTTCAGTTTTTTATTTTTTTTTTAAGAGAAGTATAGGGGATAGTCACACATAATGGAAAAAATCTTGCGTAATGGATTCTTGAATTAAATTTCCATCAATCAATAATGCTTTCTCGTTTCAGGGTATAATTGACCAAAAGTGTTTTTTGACCAAGGTGTGTATAAACACCTTCCCACACACATGCTCAGTAATTTTTTCTTCAAAGGTCGTGACCGATTTACATGTTTCAAGATAAGAAAATATCATCTTGAAGTTGACCCATACCATAAGTTATTAATGATCAATTAATAACTTATGTAGAGGCATTAATATCCTATGGCCCATAAGTTTGATTTATCAGAAGTGAACAATAGAAAACAAACAAATCAAAAGGAAAAACTTTTAACAAAATTAGACAAGATGCAATTTGACAAAATTAGACATTTCAAGGCTTCCTTTGGAGGAAAAACTTATCCATAAGCGATGCTTAAAATTGTCATTAAAACGAAAATTTTCTTCTAGAGTGATATCTAGTTAAGCATGCAAAAGGGCAGCTTTCAGAGTAATTAAATTAATCGATTCAATACCAATAAATGGACACGTTCTTGCACCATCTACTTTTAATAAAATAAATGAATGAATAAATAAATATGCCCAACTCCTACTCCAACCAAATTATATATAATTAATTATAATTTAAAATAAAAAGAAAATTGAATACCTTCTTTGTGACCTTTTTCTCTCTGACCTCATATCTTTCTAGAGTCAGGTCACATAGCCAGGCCCCTGGACTTACCAACTGCACACACAATTAAAATTACTTATAGGTTTGGCTTTGATTATAAACTAATTCACTCATTTTAACAACTCTTTCTTTACTTGTACACATAACCAAACACGTGTGGTGGTTGATTCTTCAAGATATATATAGTCCAAAGAAAATTGGATTAAATTATCAAATTGGTACTGACTGAATGATAATGATTGATTAATACCAAAAAATAATTGTGCACAGTACAATACGATTCTATCATCCCGATATACTTTCAAGTAAAACAAGTAGGGAACCATGTTTGGTAGATTTTAATTTGAATTAAAGTCAATAATTAATTTTAACATGTTTCATAAGATCCACAACTTATCAACCATATATTTCATTAATCTTTATTAAAATTTGTTAAAAATCTAATTTTAATCCCATCAAACCTAAAATAAAAGTTGTTGAGCCAGACAATCTTTGTTAAGCGTGCTTAATTTTTTATCAATTGTCAATAATGTATTTAGCCCGATTGAGATTATAACTTCGGTCTATATGACATTAATGTAACATTAAAAGATAAATACAATTAAATATATCATTTAATTTCACTTTTTATTTAATCTATCAATTAAAATAATATAAACTAATATTATAACCACAGTAAAATTAAATAACATTACTCATTAGCAATGAAATTTCAAGCAAATCAATTAAAAACGAGAATACGTGTATGCCACTTGGTTACCTTTCCTTGCGCATAGCAATTGATTGTGCCAAGACAACGTTACAGGGCCCACATCACCGTCACTACCACCCCCTCAACTTTTTTTTTTTTTTTTCTTTTTTTCTCTCTCTCATTAAAATATACAACTTTTTTTTATTAATACTCTAAACCTTTAATATATTTCCCTATTATTTAATTTTATTTTATTTCAATACACCCTACTTTATTCCTGATCCAACTCGTACAGTTCTGGGTGAGGGCAAATGGAACTCCTAAAAGTTGTCCCCAAAATGCTTTTGCTTTTTGTACAAAACATTGCTACAGTTATTATAATTTATTGTTCAATACTGTAATATTCTTTGGAAAGAAAAGGTCTAAATATTACCAAAATTAAGATCTTTATTAATTAATATGAAAAATATCTCACATTCGATTTTGGTAGGATAACTTTCCCTATTGTGAATCACAAAAATATAGACAGATTTTGGTAAATTAACAAAGAAAAAAAAAAATAGGAGAAAGAAAAACTTACATTGAGGGCGCGCTGAATAAATTTGGCTCTTTTCTTGGGTCTTTGTGGGAGCTTGGAACCTTTAATGGCCATGAAATCCTCTTCTTTCTCCTTGTTTGTCAAGGCAATCACAAACTTAGGAGGCCACACAGATGGGGGGATCATCGTGTCACTTCCCGATGATCCACCTTTCTTGCCGTCTTGGGGTGTCTCCGATGACGTCGACCCACCATCTACGCCGCCGCCGTGATGGTTGTCATTATTGTTCTTATTATTATTGTGGTGGTTGTGGTGACTACTGTTATTGTTGACAGTACCTTTTTTGTCCGGGGAAGTCACCCCCCTTACACCACCGTTGCTTTGTCCCCTCATACCAATTGAAATCTCAGAATTCCTAAAACACAGATAGAAACAATAAACAAAGTCACAACCATGTATCCAGACATAAATAATTAACAATTAATTAATAAAAATTAAAACTTTTGCATGGGCAAAGAAGAAATTACTGAATAATGATAGTAATACTGTTTGTGGGGTAGTCAGTCAAGTCTGGATGATTCACAGGTGAGGTTACGCGTAGAAAAATGGGGAGTAGTTAAGATAGGACTGGGTGTGGTTCTAATTTGGGTCAGCTGCTTTTAATTGATCACTCGTTACTTTTTATATGGAGAAAAAAGGATGATGGTATTTTGTGAACCATTGGATTAAGCCTAAATTTGGATCTAACAAATACATTGCATTAGAAATGAAAGAAATGTGAGGGGCCCACTTTTCTATCCCCACCCAGCTACAGTGGGAATTATTTCCTAGTAATATTATATTAAAGTGCAATAAATAGGAGGTATAAAAATACAATTTTGGGTACTTACTACTTTAAGAAAAGAACAGAAGGATGAATTATCTTAACTGGACAAAAAAATTAAAAACAGGATGAAAGAATAATAAGGTCCATTTTGCAAGTATTATTCCATGGGTTATTCTATGACACACATTAGGTAAAATATTATGTACAAATAAAATTTTCTTTATTCTATTCTCTGGTATAATGGAAACTCATATATCCATCCAGCCATATTCAAGTAAAATGTTAGGCTAGTTTGGTATTGCTTTTGCTTTGACTTTTACTTTCCGTAGAATTTTTTTGAATAAAGTTATTTTAATTTTTGTTTGAAAATTAATTTTCAAAAGCACTTCTTATTTAAAGGTGCTTATAGCTTCCTCCACAAGCTCTTATATCTGACAAAATCATTTCCATAAAATTAGCCAAACAAGTCCAAAAGATGCTTTTGGACATCAAAATCTCATTTTGGCTTATCAAAAGCCCTACATTTGGCATGACTTTTGAATAACTAGAAATAGCTTTTGAACCTCGTCTAACTAATTTTATCAAGGTGCTTCTTGAAGTTAAAAGAGCTTTTAAAGAAAATTCATCAAATATAACTTCCTCTAAAAGCACTCTCAAAATACGAAACTCCTTTCAAAATTAATTTCCAAACAAAGTTTAAAGTAACTTCCTTCAACAACTTTTTTTCTGAAAGCAAACATCATGCTAAACGAAACCTAAATCTTCTCCTTATTTTTTTGCAATTAAAAATCGAACTAAACTACATAGCCCTCATCTGATCTGATCTGATCTGATTTGATCTTAAACTTACAACCCCAAAAATAGTATTGGCCAATCATGGTATCTGATTTCAAATTCATAACATACTCGATCTCCAAAAAAATAAAAAATTGACAAAAGTATTTAGCCCTTCACTTGCACATTGGATCCAAACCAAGATTGATTTAAGAAAAATCCAATCCCACGACACAACAATTCAAATCCAAATCCCCAGAGTCATCTCATCACCAACAATTCAAATATACATACACAACAAAAATAGATAAGAGGAATTACCTCAAAATTCGGTGGTGATGATGAGACGGAGAAGATGGACGTTGTTGACGGAGATTCAAATACACATTTTTATTATTATCCTGTTGATTTGAATTAGCAGAATCCTTCTTATTCAGATCCGATCTATTGACCCGGGTTGTGGTCCGATTAACCCGTGTGGCAGCCTCATTATTGCTGTGCTCTTTCCCCTGGACCTTCATGCACCGTAGCCTTTTTCGATTCCCCCACTGCAAAAATAAGTC
>CAIGRL010212172.1:0-11653 GCA_903798325.1 Fraxinus xanthoxyloides | reverse complement strand
TATGTGGGACTAAGTTCCTACACTTAATTCCAAATTCCAAAACTTTTACTTTCAAATTATCAACTTCTAGCATTAATTTCTCATTCATCCGGAAATGGTTTTGCGAAATTAAATATATCACGAATATCTACTTGCGGAGTAGAATGCGTTTGACCATTGACCTGTACAAAACGGATACCGGGTCCCACCCGAATTATTGGTCAAACTTGACCCATTTCCAACAGTAATGAAGCAACAATTCTCTCAATTCTAGTAATTACATCATGAATGTCAGATTAAATGTTGCGAGGATGAGGAAGAAGCATGCCGTTCAAAAGTTCATCTAGAGCAAGCTTTTCGAGGATAGGCGTTGCAAGAATTTTGTTCCATAGGCATATGTTCTTCAGCAAACGAACAGATGTAGCAAACCTATGTGCATCGACTCGTGCTTTATTGGGCACAACCTTCATTTCAGGTGAGCTCCAAGTCGGACATGAATATTTAAATCACACAACATATAATTATCTTAAGAGGTATTTATATGATAATAGTTAGCTACAATTATAATTAGCCAAAACTGAACAGGCACAACTGAGGACTGAAGTATCAAGTATAGTTAAAAGATTTATCAACGGTACCATCAATTAGCCACAACATCAGTTAGATGATCACAAAGCACAACTACTAACTTGCCAAGTTCCGAACTGGAAAGATCAACATATCTGAAGACCAAGTTAATAGCAGAAACAACATACTTCATTTCACATGTACAAAGAATATCCCAAAAGAAAGATAATTGATGGTGTAAAATAGGAACAACATATTTTCCAACCAATTCGAGAATAAAGTTCGCATCAGCATCAGCACCATCAACTGGACCGATTTTAATTTCATCTTCTGGAAGACCATAGTTGAACAAGAAGGAATTCCTGGAATATACAGGGCACCATACATATTTATTAGTTATGACAACATAAAAACATGCAATCAGCATACCGTATTAGCTAACGAAAGTGGCAGATTTAGTACTACTAACAAATATAAGCATAACCCAACTTTAGACAATATCATACATGTGATGTTATGTAAGGAGTGGTTGAAAGGTTCTTGGGTAAACACGATAATTTCTTAAACTGCCAACCTAAGACTTGTCTAATATAATTCTAAGCAACTTTTAGCCTAGAATTTCTTCTGAGTACTGTAGCGTCTACAGATTGCCCTGTTCAAAGTACAAATTTAGCACCAACATGGCATCAAAAAGGAGACATGAAAGGAGAGAAGTCCATGTCCTCCAGATCTTCACTAAGGGGAGTGGTGCACCAACCCCCTTATTGATGTTTGGTATCTCGGAAGGTAAGAGAAGGATATCTCCTCACCCTTTGTTTGGTATAAACTAGGACGGAAGGGGACATATATCCCGAAGGATTTACATATTAAGCCTAATGGACAATGAAAACATAAAACCTAAAAAGCACAGACACACACATGCAGACGTGATTTCTTGAAAATGGTAAAACAGGGATGCATTGAGGATATTTTGATTCAAACAGCATTAAATTATTTTTTCTTTCTTTAATGCTTTGTTTTCCATTAAATATAATACTTTCAGTTTTGATCAACATTAATGTAAAACATGATTCCTTGGATTCAATTTTAGATACCTCAGTCACTGAAAAAAATGTTTGCAAGAGGATCCTGTTTTGTTGCTGGTTTGAGCAGCTGTTTTCAGTTGGAATCTTCAACCAAAAGGAGCCTTAGTTAGTTAGGTAGTTAAAAACAAACTTATATGCTTCTTTGAGTCTATAAAATGTTGCATTAGGATAGAAAAAAGGTGAGTGCTCAAGAATTTAAAAAAAAAAGAGCTTTGGAGAGGGTAGCTCTCGAGTATATAATGGTAGAAAGTGAGATGAGATAGAGTTGTAAACTTTTGAAATCTGTAGAACATTTCTGATGATTTCTAGTTTGAAAAACCATGTAAAGTTTTGGATGAATAAAGACCGAGGAAGATCATTCTTCTTATTTTAACTCTGTTCTTTTTCTGCTGATTTTATTCTGTATATGTTCTTTGTGTTTCATCTATTGATGTTGGGCTATTTTCTTGTTGGTTATCAATCCTGTTCTGTTAGTTTTTCCTGAATCTGTTTTCTTCTCCATGCCAAGTCTGTTGGTGCATATGTGCCTCCATTACTTTTGTATTAATTTCAGGATGTAAGAAAGTCATTACAGCCCCAACAATTGGTATCAGAGCTGGGCTTCAAATCTACAAAGAAGGATTCAAGAAATCTAATTTCCTGCCCTTACTTTTCTGTGAGAACTAGAACAACGAATGTGGTGAAAGAAGATTACTGGCCATGGTCTTTCTCACACCATGTCAACATCTAAGTTTGAAGTGGAAAAGTTTGATAGCAAGAATCATTTCAACCTATGGAGGGAGAAGATGATGGCATATCTTGACAATCTTGGGTTGGAAGAAGCTTTAAAAGAGCAATCTGAAACTGATGCTTCAACCAAGGCTGACACCTTAAAGAAGGCAAGAAATACTATCATCCTTAGCCTCTCTGATACTGTTTTAAGGAAGGTTATTAAGGAAAAGATAGCCTTTGAAATGTGGAGTAAACTAGATGAGCTTTACTTGACTAAAGCTTTGCCAAACCGAATCTATTTGAAGCATAAGTTCTATAGCTTCAAGATGGATGAATTAAAGTCAATTGATGACAACATTGATGAGTTTACAAAGCTGGTTTCAGATTTGGAAAATCTTGAAATCAAGATTAAGGAAGAAGATCAAGTCATTTTCTTGTTAAATTCATTGCCACCAGCCTATGATCATCTAAGAGACTAAGAGACACCATCGAGTATAGCAAGGAGTCCTTGACCATAAAGGAAGTTTGTTGCAACAGCCTACTCAAAGGAATTGGACCTGAAATTGAATGGTAAGATGACTAGAGAAGTGTTGAGTGAGTAAGGAAGGAAAGAAAAGAGAGTGTGCGGATTTGTCATCAAGAAGGACACTTTAGGAAGCAATGTCCACAAAGAAACAAGAGGTGGATGAAGTAAGGAAATGACAAGCAAGATGGAGATTGTGTTAATGCATTTGGAGATTGTGAAGAGGTTGAAGTCCTTGCTACAACAAGAACAAGCCATAGCAAAGTTTGGATAATGGACTCAGGTTGCCTATTTCATATGACACCAAGAAATGAACTTTTCATTGATTACAAACTGGTTGATGAAACCAAAGTGCTATTGGCAAATGACAACACGTGTGAAGTGATTGGTGTTGGTTCTATCAAGCTGGAAATGTGGGATGTATCTTCAAGAGTTCTAGGTGGAGTAAGGCATGTACTAGGACTAAAAAGAAATCTAATCTCACTTGGAGCACTTAACAAAGCTGGTTGTGCGTATAAAGCTCAAGGTAGAGTGTTAAATGTAATGAAGAAGTCTGTGGTGATCATGAAAGGAGTCCTGCAACAAGGCATCTACATCTTGTAAGGAAGTGAAGTTGAGGTTGGAACTGAAATCAAATCTGAGGTTGATTCTGCTGAAAGTTCCATTGAGGACAAACTAGAAAATCAATTGCAGGCTGCCTGATCATCAGCCTGTGAGACCTGATCTGTAAAATCCTTCAAGGAATCAAGGTAGAGATTGTAAAACATGATTCCTCATATTCAGTTTCAGATACCTCAGCCACTAAGAAAAATGGTTGCAAGAGGATCTTGTTTTGTTGCTGGTTTGAGCAACTGTTTTTAGTTGGAATCTTCAACCAAAAGGAGTCTTAGTTAGTTAGGTAGTTTAAAACAAACTTAGATGCTTCTTTGAGTCTATAAAAGGCTGCATTAGGATAGGAAAAAGGTGAGTGCTCGAGAGTAAAAAAAGGAGCTCTGGAGAGGGTAGCTCTCGAGTATGTAATGGTAGAAAGTGAGATGAGATAGAGTTGTAAACTCTTGAAATCTGTAGAATCTCTCTGATGATTTATAGTTTGAAAATTCGTGGAAAGTCTTGGATGAATAAAGACTGAGGAAGATCATTCTCCCCGTTTTAAGTCTGTTCTTTTTCTGCTGGTTTTATTCTGTATATGTTCTCTGTGTTTCATCTGTTGCTACTGGGTTATTTTCTTACTGGTTATCAATCTTGTTCTGCTTCTTTTTCCTAAATTTGTTTTCTTCTCCATGCCAAGTCTACTGGTACATATGTACCTCCATTAATTATATATTAACTTCAGGATATAAGGAAGTCATTACAGGCCCAACAATTAACCACAAGAACTGGAGAAGGATGTTTCCTTTATGATGTTCTCAATAGCTTTTAGTAGGATGTTTAGAAGCTAGGTTTTCACAAAATTTTATTCACGTATGTCATAATTTCTATTTAATGAGTTTCATAGGTGTTCCAGCATTTCAATACCAAAATTGCACTTTGTCCGTCCTCATTCCATGAAGGCATTTCCTTTTTTCGACATCTCCACAGTATGAAGAGAAGTAGAGCCTGATTCATAGCAGTGAAATAAACAAGTTATAGCCGGGATGGAGTTCCAAACATTGACTGTTGAAGTTAAGCACAATATTTTAAAGGGATAATTGCAACAAAAGTTACAAACCTTTAAAATGACTTTACTCAAACCTTTCATTTGTTATAGCTTTCACCCCTTACATTTCCAACCGATGCATGCGAGGCCATTTTGGGCGCTTATCATCCAAAATACTACACGTTGACGATCAAAATTAAGTTTGACCATATTTTATTCAATCTTAAAATGGTAAAATAGTAATTTTCTATTTACCACATTAAACAATTAAAAAATTTAAATAAAAAAAATGTAAAAACATCTCTTCTTTACCTTACCCCAACCTAATAATCAAAATCACACAAATTTCTTCAATCATTGGAGTCGACGTCGGTGTCACCTTCACCATAAACAGTTGACGACACCCTTTTCGACCACACCCATGCTGGCCGCAACCCTCTTTTCAACTAACACCCATATTGGCTACCACCAAATGGACTCCTCTCGAGCCCGTCCCATTTCAATTTGATACATCCTGCATGCTTCAAGCCAGATCATCATTTGGTTTTTGGTTTTTTATTTTAATTATTTTATTATAAAAATGTAAAGTTACCATTTTAACCGTTTAAAATTAGTTAAAATAATGGTCAAAGTAAATTATTTGGTCAACTAATGGGTTCCATCCATTTGGACTTTAAGTGAGTTTTTGAAATGCTTGATATCGTGAATGAAATAAAGTAAATGTTTGAGTTAAATTTACATGGAAACAGAGAATTTGGTAGCGTGATTGCAATTTTCTTATGAACATTTCGTACATGCCTATACGTTCTCTTCTCGAGAATCATTTAACAATGTCAATATGTCGGCCAAATGTATATCTACATCGCATGGTTGGACATGCGTAGAGCTTGGTGTACATGGGCTCTGTATACAGGACGTCGAGCTAGCGCCCTGTGATAGGGGGCATGATAGCTCGGCGCCCTGTATACAGAGCCCCTATACACTAAGGGGGGGCTCGGTTGGACATGAACAAGTTTTAAAGTAGGGGGACATGTGTCTTTTTTTGATTTGATAGTTAAAAAAAAAATAAAAAGTAAAAAAAGCCAAATAGGTGCTACCACCAAACCCTATCAAGTTTTCCTATTTGAGTAGCTTTATTCCGTGGTTCCAGCTGTAAAGAACTTGCTCTCGTCTATTTTTTGACCAACCTACTACCCCTCCTCCCTTCCTGGAACGCAACCACAATCTTGACTTGTTTCACTTTCCAAGTATGTAATTTTAAGTCTTTAATCTTTATCTTTAGATTTTTGACTCACTGGATACCTAAGCCATTGAAGCATTCTTTTCAATGTGGTTACCTTTGCACGAGTCTTACACTTTTTTTAACATTTTTTCACATGTTAATATTTGCAGAGTCACACTATGAGTACATAAATGTACACATAATGTGAATGGAGTGAGGGCCTACGACATCTATGTACACATAGATTAATCCATATTTACATTCTTGATTTTGAAAGATTTTTAAGATAATTTTAGAGAATAATGGTTATTACATTTAATGTGTGTTTGAGCTCTTTTTTTTTTTGTAATAATACATTTTAAAATAATAAATTAATGAAAATATGTGATTAAAAAATATTAAAAAATATTGAATTTATGTATAATATTATTTTATTGAAAATATCGAACACGTGTAGTGTTGTATTGTCATTAATAAATGTCTCGCACAAAACGTTGCGTATACAGCAAACAA
The DNA here is from genome assembly GCA_903798325.1 of Fraxinus xanthoxyloides. Taxonomy (NCBI): domain Eukaryota; kingdom Viridiplantae; phylum Streptophyta; class Magnoliopsida; order Lamiales; family Oleaceae; genus Fraxinus; species Fraxinus xanthoxyloides. The sequence continues at coordinate 5,417 of CAIGRL010212172.1, read as the reverse complement.
AGTCTGATCACGACACCACCGAATGAAACTCATCTCTTAGTTCGTCCGTCCTTCTTATCCTCTTTACAAGTAAAAATTCCAAAAACTGACCTTTCAAAAATAACAAAAATAATTTTGTACTGATATAGATTTTCAACTCAATCAATCAGTTATAAAGGACATTTTTGAAGCACAATAATGTTTTTCGACACAGCTTAACATACGAAAAATTGGTCGAGAGGAAAAGTAAATTAAAGTAGCAGTAATTAAGAGAAATGGTAATGCCTCTTCGATTCAGCCATTTGCAGAATTCGGTTACATAGCTGATCTGCTAATGAACCTTAACTCGTCTGTCATTAAACTTATAGACTATTATTTACAAAATGAATTTCTCACAACAACCCTACTCAGGTATTGCACTCAAATTTCTCGTCAGCTTCCCAGTTCTGATCCCGGCATTACCGACGCGGACCGTCTTCAGATCATTCTCACGGGAAAAAACCAATATTTTCCGGCGGCACGGGCATTTATCTCCACTCTTGGTCAATGCGGAAGAGGCTTTTACGGCCAATGCTGCCATTTCCTCCGCCTTCAGCCGGCGCTTCAACCGGCTCAACGGCAGCGCAAAATACAGCTGGCCCGGCTGAAGCATCTCGTCATGACTTACAGCCGACACGACAACATCAAAATCCATTTCGTCGGAATTACAAATGAAACATGTAGGGTTCTTTTGCAAAACATATGAAACCTTAACTGGATATGAAAATTCCTGTAATCTCCCATCATCGAATATCAACTTGGCCGTCACCGCAGATGATGATTCGCAAGAACTGCATATACCCATAATAAATAAATAAATCAATTTATTTATATTCAGTTTTTTCTCTTCTTCTCCTCTCTTCTCTGCAAATGGGAAAAAATCGAATATCCTTTTTTTTTATGCTGAACCGTGGGAAGAAGGCGAAAGTTTTACGTATAAATAGAGGGGGCGTATGGGAAAGTGAACCAGGATGCCACGTTAGACTTAAGAGAGAGAGAAATGAATAAATAAATGAAAAGTGGGTTTTATGTTTTTGGATCAGTGGGCAGGGTTGCCAACCTGTAAATTGCAGGTGACAGCTTGTATGAGAAGCGTACTTATACTATTGTGACCCAGTTTTTGCACGAAATTACGAAAACAGGGACTAGGTTCGTCCATTTCTCATCCGTATGAAAATTATCGGATCATTTTGAAATATATTTGTCCATTTTGAGAAAAAATTGGAGCAAGGTGAAAGGAAAAGATTGGCTAATTGTAGGTTGGAGTGAGGTGGGCTGGGGTAAAGTGCGTTTTCCTCTTTCATGCTCAATAATATAAGTTAGAACTACAAAATAAAAAAAAATTCTTAGTGATTTCCAAATGAATCAATCATTTATTTTTGAAAGCGATGCAATTCGTGAAAAAAGCTATATTGAAATTAGCCCTTTTGAGTTTCGGGTGGTTCTTGGATTCTCATCGGTGATAACCTTGGTTGGATTATCTTCAAACTCAAGTTTGAAATGCATAAATTCCAAAAGGTTAGAAGAAATTAGGAGTCGTTAGTTCTATGTTATGTTAATTATTCTAATCTCAATACAAGTGGTGATTCGAAAATAGATTGGTTAAAGCAAAACCAATGAATGAAAAGGCAAAAGATGGTGGTATGACAATATTGGTGGAAAGTACATAGGGAGAATATGTGCAATATTCGGAGTTATTTTACGTACTCATTTTTAATCATATATTCACTGTTCACATAATAAAATATTTTGCATGTAAATTCGAAAATTTTCATTATTTTTAACCACACATTCTCCCAAAAATTTACAATTCAAAATTTTATTTTTGCAAAATAATGACTGCCTAAAGTTCTCGAGACACTTTTAGTCATACATTTTTTAAAAAATTACTTTACACAAAATCAACGACACACCATCACTTAATTTTAGATGATGGTGGTGGATCGTCTATATATATATTTTTTGTCCTAAGCAGGAATATTTATAAATTTAGGTCCTGTTTGATTTGTCCATTTTTTTCATGGAAAACGGAAATTAAATTCCATTTCCAAATTTTTTGCATGTTTGATTGATTAAATTTTTCATGAAATTGATTTTCCACTTTTTCTTGGATTTTGAGGAAATTTTTTCCATGAGTTTGGTGGGAAAAATTGTTTTAGGCAACTTTTTTTTTTTAAATTTATTTTGGTAATAAAAACAAATTTTATCTCAAATCGTAACAATTTTATTCTTTTAATGGACAATTTTCATAAAAAAATAAAGTGAAATGAACATCAAAAAAATTCTAAATTTCAATACTTTTCAAGTGAAAAACTATAATAATCAAACACAATTAATTGACAATTTCCAATAAAACAAGCTCTAGGCAATTCAATTCCCAAAAACTTATTTTCTTTCCATCCAATTTTATTTTTACAATCAAACGGACCCAGACTATTTAATCAAGTTTGAGACATTTTATCATGGCGATACACGGAGGCAGAGTTAGGGAGACAAAAAAAATAAAAATGTATACTTGTTGATTTTACCTAAAAATGCTAAATGAGCTTAGTTGGCCGGCCTGGGTTTATATTAGTTGTGAATTAATGTTGTGTACTTATTAAATCTAAGTGGCTATAAATCTATCTGACTCCAAATTGTTTAGCAGAGTAATTTAGAAGCAACAAAGGTAGGGTTGTAATTTTGTGGAAAGAAATGGTAGTTTGAGTAGAAGAAGCGCCAAACGTGGCAACGTCAGGGAGTAGAAACCATGCAGAAAGACACGTAGAAACTGCTGATTTTTTTTGTTTTTATATTTTATTTATATAAAATTCTTTTATTTGGGACAAGGAAGTGGTAGGGTCGGGAACCAACAACCCGACAACGACTTATTTTTTTTAGTAAAAAAATAAATTTTGTAATAGATATTTTTTTCCCGAGAATGTAAGTTGAAAAAGTAAGATAAAATTATTTTATTGAAAAAACAAATAATTAAATATAAGTTAGTGAAAAATGTTTTTTTAAATAATGAAGCTCAAATACGACTAAATATAATTAGAAAAGATTATAAAAGAAGTACATGCAACAAAATTCATCAATTATTTCCTCCCCAAAATCTCCCTCAAGATAATGATATTGGCATCGGGGAAAAAAGAGAGAAAACTGGAGAAAGATGTATTCATACTTAGGGCGTATTTGGTAGAGATTAAAATTGAAAAACTAGTCGTTATTGTTGATTTTTATTAGACGAGTGTGACTCAATAACGATTATATTTTTAATTTTAATTGGATTTTAAGTACGACCGAACATGCCCTCCTCTAAAAAAGGAAATGTTATCCAAATACTATTTCGTATTTCCAAATTAGACAAGACAATATACATGCACGTACATGTATTTATTTGAGCTGTCCTATATAGAAAACACTGCAATATTTGTTGTACCTGCCTCCCTATCTATAGCTTGATTCAAAGATGCAGAAATTCTATCAAGAATCTGTCTTCGATCTTCTCTAATTGACCACCGAACGAAATCGTAGAAAAGTTTTACATTATCCTGGCCTCGGCGCGTTTTCTTTGCTAAATTGAATGAACTGCACGATGATGATTGTAGAGTAGGGACAAACACGGACAACCGCCATGACACCATTTGAATATATCGATCAATTTCTTATTAAGGTTTCGTTTGTCTCCTATTATTCGAAAACATTGTTCGTATTTAACATATTTTGGACTAAAGTATAAGATATATTAAGAATTAATTAATAAGTATTCATATGTAAGGAGAAGGTTCCATCATTGCTCAGGGATAAACCAAAGCTTCGTGAGAACAGGAAAAAAACTGGCATCCAAGAAGATAAGACCCTTGAATAGCTCTCCTCAACTGAAAACGTACCTACTATTATGTTGGGTTTTGTGATTCAAATTCGGTCCAAATTTGGTTTAGGGCTTCACGTTTTAGAGTATTGAGTTCGAAGATGTCAAAATAAGGTCCAAGAAGAAAAAAATGATGGATTGATGACGCTGGACGATCGCCCGACTCTCGCTCACGCAAGAAGACCAAAATTGGAACAAGTCGCTGAGCCTCTCGCCCGATTATTGTTCAAGCGTTAAGCGACGGGCCGCAAATCATTTTCCTTATTTTTAGATTTTACCTCGATTTTTGAACTAGTTACCATGTTTTAGAGTTTTGGATGGTTCCCTTATAAATACTAATAGTGGTCTCTTCATTGATTGTTAATAAAGTATTTTGTTCCCTTATCAATTCATCTTCTTGCTTGTTTTNGTTTAGGGCTTCACGTTTTAGAGTATTGAGTTCGAAGATGTCAAAATAAGGTCCAAGAAGAAAAAAATGATGGATTGATGACGCTGGACGATCGCCCGACTCTCGCTCACGCAAGAAGACCAAAATTGGAACAAGTCGCTGAGCCTCTCGCCCGATTATTGTTCAAGCGTTAAGCGACGGGCCGCAAATCATTTTCCTTATTTTTAGATTTTACCTCGATTTTTGAACTAGTTACCATGTTTTAGAGTTTTGGATGGTTCCCTTATAAATACTAATAGTGGTCTCTTCATTGATTGTTAATAAAGTATTTTGTTCCCTTATCAATTCATCTTCTTGCTTGTTTTCTTTTTAATCTTGTTTTTCTTTGTGCGATCTATACTTAATATTGCACTATACACATTCTCAAATTCCTAACATTACTGGAAGTCTAGTCTCTACCAGGTACAGTTTTGATCGAACTAAATTCAAGTTCAATCGCCGAAGGTGACATCTCTTTTAATCCGATCTTCTCTTTTGAGTGACATGTAAAACTACAAGAAAACTACGGTGTCTTATGATTTAGATGGCCGGCATGGATCTCATACCACCTACTCACTATTACTACGAAAAAAGATCTGCTCTTTTCATTCGCCGAGCTCATTAACCTTCTCATCATTAAGAAAATGAAATGCACCTTCCGTAGGATTAAAGACAACACAGTAACATGGGTGTCGGATTGATCACACAAGATTATTGGAACATAATAATAATTAATCTTATGATCCACAGGCTGGCTGTACGGAATCTTATAAGATTACGTTATTGAATGAATAATGAATTTGTTGAGGGAAAGTCCAATGTACCACCCATCTATGCTTTAGTCTTCATTCGTTGAATTGCATTAAATTCTTCCCCTAACCTGAAGATAATGTTTAATTAATTAATAAATAAATAAGACGAAGCATAATTCGTACGTCAAATTAAATAATTATGTAAATGGTTAGGTATAAATAGATTAATTCAACTATAAAAACAAGAGAACAATGACATAAATATGTTACAGGTGGTTGCTTCATTACAGAAGTCTGGAACGTGACCAGTGGTCTACCCTTATCCTCAATCTATAAACTCATCTTTATCGTGTAAAAAAAAAAAAAA
>CAIGRL010212111.1:0-16660 GCA_903798325.1 Fraxinus xanthoxyloides | reverse complement strand
AATGAAGCCAAAATTTTCAAAACTTGTTTTGGGTGTTTTCAAAACAATTTTTCAAAATGACAAAAAGAACATATTTTCAACAATCTCAAAATGGACACTCAAAACACAAAACACAAAATGAATTCAAAACACAAAACTGAAACACAAAGAGAACAACACCTTAACTCCTAAAGGGGATAATCAATTGGTTGTTGATTTTACTCCACCAAACAAACATCTCTAGTGTACGGATACCGACAAAAATAAATATTCAAGTATGCAACAATTCAGATAGAATAATGTCATTTATCATTAAGATGATTGAACATCAATGATGTGTCAATTTATGTGGAAATAATAAGTTTGAACAGTTCAATTTTTTTAAGAAAGGCGAGGAGTAGAGATAGAAAAAGTGAGGGATAATGAATTGTTACACCACTGATATTCTATCATCACGATAATGAATAGCATTACTCATTGAGATATATAATACCAATCATAAAACAACGTAATTTATACATATTTAACAAATTTGACAGTGTCCAAACACAGATTTTCTCATCATCAATTTGTAAAATCATACACAGAATCACAAACAGCCCAAATACACAATTGTGAATTAAAGATTTCGTCTCTTGGATCCATTTCATACCTGATAAGATGGGGAATCTAAAAATTTATGAGTGAATTACATATGAAAGATGTAATCAAAATTGGGATATTATCTTTAAATCTTAGTCTCAAAATTGACAAGATATGTTACAACACTGGCGTGCTCTTGACACCCGTAGCAAAGATGATACACGTTGTGTGTATGATTCAGACAAAAATGCATGTCGTTGTCCACCAATAATTTTGGAATGGACATTTATAAGAAGCATAATGTTTGGAGGGTTCAAAAAATCTCAGTTACAACATATTGCTTGGGGTCTTTTTTTAGAAGATAGTGTTGATAAATATATTTCATAAACATTCAAGCATCTCTAGTTAAATTAGCATAACATAGTAAAATATGAAATATTTTTTTCGTAACGATGCAAATACGCATTTTTCCATAATAGATATTCAAATCTACTTCAATTGATCATGAACTTAATGAGCATACCTTTTAATAGCCCAATTGCTAGACGATTTGGGGGCCATGGGTGTATCTAGAATGGGCTACTATATCAAGAAGAGTTTAAAATGGACTAGACCCCTCGCACTGTCCGACTTGGACTCTCCCTCACCAGGCTGCGCCGTAGGAGAGTTACTCTGAGAGTTGGATCGTGTTCCATCCACAGCTCTAGGACCCGTGGCCCAACTGGCTTCCTTTGTATGGCCAGAGCAGACCTTTTACAAAAATGAGGGTTCTTTTTTATTTTACCCGTAGAATCTTAGGTAACAAATTCTTAAAAACTACTCTTTCTGTCCAATTTATATAGGTCCGACTTTCCTTATTTTTTTATCCCAATTATATAGTGAAAATTGTTTGTTCGTTTATTAATATACCCTTATTTAATTTGCCTAATTATAATATACTACTACTAGTTGTTGATAATTAAATAATAGTAAATTAGGAAAGTTTTTGGTAAAAATCAATTGTTCAATAACATTGAATAAGGTTTCTTAACCCGTGTGGAAAAACAAAACTGACATATATAAATGAGACGAAAGGATTATATAAAATTAATCTATTAGTCATAATCCAAAAATGAGAATTGAAATTCACATATAATGCATGTAGGTGTGGCAATTGAGCTAGTCAAGCCAAAACATGGGACAACCACCCAAGGACTTTACTTGCCGAACTCGGCATGGTCCATAGGCTTACGATGAAACGAGCAAAATCGTTCATGGATCGATCTCTCACAAGTCGGCTCATCAGTACAAGAGCAACTCGACGCTTGTCATCTCTAATTGTTGTAAATTGAGGACTTGAAGTTGAAGAATGGAATGATGTTGTGAATGCAGAGGAAGGGACACAAGGTTACATGTTAGTTTGCTTGCTCTTGACTAAAGGAGAAGATTCATTTTCTTTTTCATTCTTCATTTTATATCCATTTAAAATTTAAAGTTGCATGTCAATTAAGTCGTACAAAGAGCGATAAAGATTGCGAACAATAGCGGTAGTGATGGCAAAAAACCTCTCCCACCCCATCTCGAATGGGGCGGAAAAAAACCCGACGTGACAGGTTGGCTTGGCGGGGTGGGAGTGCTCTGTCTCGAACACGCTTCGTTGCCATATCTAAATAACGGTAATTTAACTCTTATTAATAGATAAATAAAATAATTCTTTTACGCCAAAAAAACAACTTTTTATGAGTTAAAATTAAACAGAAATAATTTATTTATTTTGAAAGAGATATCACCTTATAAAATAAGGGATTCCACAAAAGTAACACGTCCAATTCGAAAGCAAAAAATTAACTTAAAATTGAACTCTCTTCTGCCTTCACTCTACTTTCCGAATTATTTAAAAGTCCAAAAAATCGAGGACAATATATGAACCCCAACAACATTTGGTAGATTTTCAGGAAAATGGAGGTTTCGGGTAGGACCCAAACTGATCGTTATACAGCGCCGACGACCGCTCGCCTCTCGGCCGCACTCTTTCTTCTCTTTCAACCGCCTCCGCCGCCGCCGGTGCCGACGTCGACCGCGTTCTCTTCAACGATCTTGTTGAGATGGTCCCTCTTGTTCAGTCACTCATTGTACTTGCACGCACTTCCTCTCTATATGCATTTTAGTTTAATCATTTTTTATTTTTTTCTGAAAAAAATGTACGTGAAAAAACTGGACTTTTTGTATTTTATTTTATATGAGTTGATGAATTTGTATTATGTAGGATCGGAAAGCGAATCCTTCATTTACGCGACCAGGTTCTATGATCTGTACCAAGATGCTTAGTAGAGAATCGCCTTGAAGAAGGTAACTTTTTCATTTTTATTTTTCCTTTATTTGGGTTTGATTATTTGTTCTGCTTATGTGTAGATATTATTGTGGCGTTATATGGATAATAAAATGAGGGTTGTATTTTTCGTTCTGCATTACTTAAATGGTGAATTTTCTGAGTTATGCCTATGGCCTTGTTTATTGGCTCAAAATCATTTTGTTTACGAGGTACAACTTTGGGGCAAGAGAGGGTTTTCACTATTTGTACTCCCATTTGAATGGAGCAAATAGCCATATCAACGAGCTGTGTTGAGTCGAAGCTCGGATGAAAACCAAGGCTTGGCTAAAGCTTTAGATTCGGGCCTTACCGAGCCAAGCCAGCTCGTTTTTTATTTTTATCTTTTTGTAAATTCGTAAAATTCTAAATTCTTTTTAATAAATATAAATTTTATGCAATTTATACTAATTATAAAAAAAATTACAACTCTCCTTTTTTGGGGTTTGGGATCAACTACAATTAACGTAGATAGAGTTAAAATTGTACGCGAATAAAATATCTCGTTTACATTTTTTTCCAAATAAATGAATTTAAAAATTACGTAATGAAGTCAACAAATTAATTTAAAAACTTAAAATATCCTATCATTGGATCTGCTACAACTCTTTGACCATTATGTTGTCAACTTGTTCTCAAAGACGTAACTCCGCACATTCCCTGTCTTTCAAGCATATTAGAGCCTCAAATACGTCTTCTTTTAATCTTGATAGTTCTTAACTGGGAATTACTAATAAGTAATTGACTTGATTTTAAGCTTATTCAAGCATGCTCGCATGCTTCAATCTTAGTAATTGACTTGATTTTAAACTTGTTTTACTCGTCGAGTAGATCGTTGTGGTATACTTGAAATGACCTCCAATTTCGGATGAATGATAAATTGTGTTCCAAAGTTGGAAAGAAAGAGGAAAACTGGCTGGAAAATTGTCTAACTTCATCGAGCGGTAAGGTTGTCACTCGAGCAATAGGCGAGCGATAGACCCTGTTTCTGACGCTCGAGTCAGCAGAAGCTGCGACCCTTGACAAAGGTTGCTGAATTTTGAGGTGTCTCTTCACTCACAACCTCTCATTCTTTATAAACAAGACCATTAGGACGTCCATTACTTCATCTCAATGATGTGCAATCATAGTATAACATAAAATTTTATCTTTTCCTAGCCAAAAACTCTGCATAAAACTCTGTTTTCCATTTCATTTAGGAAGTACAAAAATCAATCTTTGCTTTGTTGTTCTTTGTATTTTGGAGTGTTACAAACAAAAGAAGATAGTCGTATCTTGGGAGTTAATTGCCATCATCCTTAGGCACCATTGCAGGGTATAATCGACTTAAGGATAAAGAGTTCTCTTGCCTTGATTTTGCATCCATTTCACTTGGTGTTACTTTGTCCTATTCAGGATGTGTTTGATCCACATTATTTTGGAATAATGTATTCTGGAATAGTAGATTGATGGAAAATATGTGGTTGAAAAAGAAGGAAAACTTATTGATGTGATGGAAAATATTATTTTATTGAAGAATGTGTGGTTGAAAATGAGTAGAAGAATGAGAATGAGAAATTTAATGTGGGCCAAACATGGGCTAAATAATAGATGATTTATGATATATGGGTGTGTTTGAACCATATTATTTTGAAAGAATGTATTCTGAAATAGTAGATTGATGGAGAATGTGTGGTTGAAAAAGAAGGAAAACTTATTGATGTGATGGAAAATATTATTTTATTGAAAAATGTGTGGTTGAAAATGAGTAAAAGAATGAAAATGAAAATTTTAATGTGTACCAAATAGGGGCTCATTGGCATTTTATTAATCATTTCTTTGATGTTACACTGTTCAAATTTTTGGTAATGTTGCTAAGTTAACTTTGGTTTTAAAGTCATCACTCAAATCCATTTTTTTAATAAAAAATCTTAAGTCGATTTTGAGTGATAACTTTATATTTGATTTTTATCTGGTTAAACTCATTTTGTTTTGGTATAACTCTATTCTTTCTCAAATCTTGATTTTGTTAGTTTATCTTCTGTTTTGTGTAAACAGAAATGAATACGTTTAACAATATCGATACTTTTTCAAATGGTACATCAGTTATGGGAACTTCAGAAAGATTTATACCTAACTTGGTTCCTATCGTTGTGATTCCTCTGGTTGCGGTTGGCCCTTCCACCTTTCATAGAAATTCCGTTCCATATGGAGAGAAATTGGAGAAGTTTTGTGGGTTGGTTTCAAGAGATGGTAATAGAAAATGTTCACAACCTTAAACTTGGCAAAATTCTTGAAGGAAGATGCTCCTGCTGTGCAAGAAGGGGAAAATAATAGTGTATTATTGATATTATTGGATGTTTGGAAACATTCAGACTTCATATGCAAAAACTACATGGTGAATGAAATCTACAAAGGAATTATGGGAGTCTTTGGAGAAGAAATACAAGACTGAAGACGCTTGAACTAAGAAGTTTATCATGAGTAGTCTTTCTTTGAAAAATGAATGTCTGAATACAGTGTTTTCCTTGCCCTTCTAGGCCAACTATACAACTAACATGCATTTTATAATGGTACGGAGCAAAATAAGTTACATTTTCTGTTCATGAATTCAAATTGGGTTATGAGTTGAAATTTTTGCCGCAGGTGATCCCGACAAAAAAGCAGCAGGACCAAAAAAAATGTAGTGAATAATAAAGATGGATGTGCTGGTGATTTCTCCTTTCGGAAAAGGATGGACAACAGTTGGCATCACTTAGGGAACAAGTGGAAGATCTACAGAGAAAACTTTCAGAAGAAGAGGAACTTCTGAAATCAATGGAACTTTCAAAGAAGGAGATGGTATCCATCCATAATAAACTTAAAAATGAGGATGCAGAAAAGGATTGTTTGATTATGTCCAGTCAACTACAGGTCTCTTATACCAAGGTATACATTTGATGCTATAGCGATCCTCCTTCCCTCAGCCCAAAGAGTAAAAGGTAAGGGAAAGTAGATGCAAACTGCAAACAAGTCTTTTCTCTTTAATAATTTAAATGATCAGAAAACAGTTGTATTTCTTGATTATTCTTTTGATGACTATTGTAGTTCCATCTAATTTTACATGCCTTATAGGCTATTTAGCCGCTATTTGACTATCTTTATTTATCGTACTTATTTTTAACCACACATTCACACATTGAAATATTTTGCACGTAAACTTAAAACTTTTCCTCACTTTTGAATCATAAATTCTCCAAAAATTACTATTCAAAAATCATTTCCCCCCCCCAATTTCTCTTTATAATGGCCATCAAACAGGGGCTTAGTTTCAAATAAATACCGTCACTTCTTGGAATTTTGGTGCTTAATTTGGGAACATTTTTGTTTCGTTCATTGTTTTGATGGAGTATAATTTGCAACATGTGCACTTTTATGTTTTTTTTAGTCATGAGTTTTGGACTATTTAACTATTTATTTAGAGACATTCTATTGAATGATTTTCTTACCACAATTATTAGGTTTATGTTAGTAAGTTTCCCATTTTATTGCTTAGGTAACTTTCCATTTTACCAGTTTGTTTATTTTTAAAATTAAAAAGCTTACTTTCTATCAAAATAAGTAACTTATATCCAACCTTTACCACAAAAAATTGTTAATTTTGAAACTTATGTACTTATAAGTCAACTTTTGAAGCTTAGGCAATCATCTCTCTCGATTAGGATGTTACTCTCCTTTTATCTCTATGAATTTATCTCATATTTTTGTTACTTAGATATTTTTTCCACAGACTAAGCTTGCTGACAAGCAAGCAGCCATGGAAAAATTACAAAAGGAAGCAACGACTTCTAACAAAAAAGTGGAGAAGCTCCAAGAAGATCTAGAAATGGTGCATGGAGATATTTCATCAATGATGCTATTAATTCAAGGCTTGACAAAGAGTGATGCCCATTCTGCTGCAGACCATGATGACATCTCTTATCCTCTAGATGAGAGTCACAACTTAGTAAGTTATTGATCAATCAGATAATGTTTGACAACCATTATTGTAGAAAAAAGAGTTTTGAGTAGTGATTTTAGGAGGGCGTGTGGTTAGAAAGTAAGGAAATTTTTTTGATACTCTAGCATCGTGTGAATATGTGATTGAAAATGATCATGTAGCAAACCATAAAATAAATTAATGGGTATCAAACAGGCACTCAGTCTCCTCTCCCCCCTTTCCACATAAAATAAATCTGCAAAAAGAATGATTCCTCTCTGTGTCTTCTAGGTCAGAATTGTGATTGAGACAACGTTTAAGCTTAAAAAGTTTACTTATGATGCCTTTTGGTCTAGAGAATGTTTGGCTAAGCTTAAAATGTTTACTTATGAATTAATGAAATTTTTTTTTTTTTTGGTCAATCAAAATGGAAAAGAAATAAGTTACTTATTTTGGCAATAATGTAAGAGTTACTCCAAATGAGTAACCCTTTTACTTTAAAATAAGAAAACTTTAATTATTAGCTGAACATGTTTGAAAACAAAATGTAATTTACTTTTAAGCTCAACTGAACATGCTCTGTGCATTGATATTTACTGATTCAACTGAAACTTGCTTATGCAGGATGATCTGAAGGAAATTGAAATGCAGGAATTGGAGGCTGCAAGAGAAGCTTACACTGCAGCCGTTACTGCTGCAGAAGCAAAGCAAGATGAAGGATCTATTGCTGCAGTTACCTGTGCAAATTACGTCTGCAATCGTCTGTTCTGAACCAAAGCATATAAACTCTCCAGGTTTGCTACTGAAATGGCTTTTCTGGGCATTGTTTGTTAGGTTTCAACGTGATTATTTTGAGCACTTAGTGAGTCGGTCCATATTTACTCAAGTAGAATCCTTTGCGGTTTCTCTTATAATTTGTGTTTGAGGTAAATGGATTGAAGATTTGAACTTTGTGGAGGTATAAAGCTATTTATGTAACTCTCTCTCGCTCTCTTTCTCTCTATGCCTTTAATTCATGGTAACTTTATTGTTTTAATCTTGAAGTCTCGTCAAAGAAAATAACAAATCTTAAAAGTAAATTAGTGCAATTCGTTGCGCTTGTGCCAAAGTTTCATCTTGTTTTTCTTCTGCGCCGAATGAGGTGATTTTGTATGAGATTGCTTAATTGTTTTGGGGTTTGAGTAGTGGTCCTTGTCGTTATGTCCCTCGCAATGGGAAAAGAGTGCCCTATGAGCTCACTGCTCATGCTTGTGTATGGCCGTGTAGTCGGTTTTTATTTTTTTGGCTCATTGTTTCCGGCCTTTCTGTCGTCTGCTGTTTGCAGTGATCTAACTCAACGGGATTATCTGGTTTGGATTTCCAAAAAAAAACTAAGGTGAATTAAATGAATATTAGATCTTTAATGCTAGCCTCATCTCTATGCTCAATCCTAAGGGTGCTGCAGAGTGAAAAAAAATTTGTTACTGAATTTCGTTACACAGTGAATAATTTTTCTTATTGAGTTTCCTTGAAGAGATGCTCATCTCGATCAAACATCGTCTCATTTTATATGCTAGCATGGTTTGCATAGAATATGATCTTGATTTTGATTTTGAACCACTTTATCTTAAACTTTAAGCTGATAAGAGAGTTGACAAACTCATTTATTTAAATTATATCTTCAACACATCTATCTTCTCACGTGCATGTCATATTCATTTTTTCATCAATAGCATGCACAATTTCATAAATTGGTGGTGTGATATTTGAACTGATGAGTTCTGTTCTTATATCATGTTGAGCTTTCGAAGATTTATTTATGTTTTCTACCGTTCATTTAATAATTTTTCTTGATAACACTTAATCGAAAGCTCAACCCAATCTTGCGACTCGCTCCGAAAGCTCAACCCAATCTTGCAACTCGCTCATGGGTCTCATAGTTGCAGTGCATCATATTCCAAAAAGTCTAAAGCACAGTTTGTTAAAAAGTTACTTTTAAATAAGCTTTAGCCGAACTAAATTGACAGGTATTGAAACTACATACTACAAGCAGATAGAAACACTCTCAGGGACCTCTGGTATAGTTTCCAGAAGTCAAGTCCCCAAAGAATAACATAGATATAAAGATAGTGCAGAGTCAGTTCGATCCTGGCATCTTGATTTCTCCGGTAACTTTCAAAATCTGCAACAGTGACGAAGCAGATTTCGACACTTGTGTTTGCCTTGTGATTTTGGCATTTGCATAGGGCTGCCTATCCATTCCCATCCCAACCTACATGCAATAAAAACCTGGCTATCATTAGCAAAAAGTTCTAGAATTCATCGTAAAATGAATACATGTTTTCACACTTACACTGGGAAGGCAAAAGAACCCATGCTACTATTCGATTGGTTAGAATCACACGATTCAAGAGAGTCGGTTTTGGTACCCTCTTCGACACCAATAATCTCTTTGATCTCATCAGGCTGCAATTCACTATCCATGTCAATAATCCGTTTGTCGTCAACTTGCTTTGTTTTCTCAAATCAAATACAAAACACTTAGGTTCGTGTGAACGTGATAGGAAGATGAAAGATATAAATTAAAAAAGAAAAATACAAAGTACTTGTTTATTGTAACTTCCATTACTATGCAATCCTCTGTATCTAACATGCCGGACGAGACCTAAAGATTGAAGGGCACTTCACCTTTGCAATGTCTTCCTCAGTTGTTTGATGATTATCTTTTTCAGCTTTATTCACCGTATCCCGTTTACTTCTACAGACAGAAGATTCTCCAATATCCTCACCATAATCAAGCTGTTTTTCAAGAAGATGAGTGGGATAGTTGAAATCAAGTTATTTTTGCAATTTGAGGGAAGTTTATTCTAGAAAAAGGCTACATATGATAGAAAATTAAGCAAAAAATACAGCTTTAACTAGCCGTTTTATCTCTAACCTTCCGATTAATGCGCCTTGAACTTGTACTGTTGGCATTTTGAACCTCATCAGATTCTTCTGAGTTTCCATCCTTTACGATGTGGATTCCTCCATCTTCGCGAAAAAAGAAGACGATATAATCCTCTTCTGCAAACTTCGGCCAACTCGAATCTGCATTTCCCTCTTCGTTTTCCTGCGAATTAGTACTACTGTATCTTGTGGAACTTTGAACTGAAATACCTTCTTGATGGCATATTTCAACTTTCGACATTTTTTTCTTCACCTTGTGGCTTCTAGGGGAGCCTTTCGGGTTGATAACTACGCCTCCATTTGGAATTCGAGATAGCGTGGAACAAAACTTTCCGGGTTCTTCATCTAAAATAGAACATAATGGTCAATGGTTTACGATTTCTTTTATTTGAACTAGAAAGGGCGAGAATTCAAAGTGCACGTCTGATATGTACTAGACTTAACAGTATGATAAATGAGATTTTAACTTACTTTTTTTTCGTTGATAATATTGAAGTCTTAGAACATGACAACATACACAAGATGCCACTGGGAAGATCATGAATAAATAAGATTACCTAAAGGAAACCGGCATGAGTAAAAACACGATGCTACATCTTTTAGACTCCAACGAACGATTCTCATCATTGCATATGGTGAGCTCATCCTTAAACCCTTTACCTAGTTCAACAGTTTCGTATGCTCGGCGTTTTCGTTGGTGGCAGTGCAGGCAGAGACGGTTGTTGAGAGTGCCAACTGAAGGAGAGAGATGTAGGATTTGAATTTGAATTTGAATTAGAAGAAATGAGGCATGGAAATGGGAGTTACATTGTTTTGAGTCAGTTAAGATTTCTCAACATGGTAATGGGAGTAAAATGTGGAGATATACAAGCCAATATTATTATCAATAATAACGTTAACTTACCAATTCAAATTAATTTTCCTATTCTCTATGCAATTTAGTGAACAAGAAAGTAAAATGAATCTGTCCTCAATACTGTCTCGTGTTGTCTAAAAATATGAAACAAAGAAGTAAACGCGAATTGAGAGACTTGAAACAATTATACTACAATTTGTAGAAGAGCAGAATCTCATCAGCCAAAAATGAAATCCCCTACAACTTTTACAGTTTTACCTGATACATGTTTACTTTCTAGTGTGTAAAAAGAATTCTCCTCCCAAGAGTAAATAAATAAAAAGCGGAAATACAGGTCAAAAAACCCTCATAAATGTCGAAGATTTCTACTTCTAACACTATGGTAATGCAATTATAGTTCTAATTATCATATGTATTAACTTGTGAAACAATCCTGCAGATATTGGTGAGTCTGATCCATATAATGTTCCCATAGAGCCTTATACCTGCCTATTCCCAACTTTAGCCACGGCTTCATGTTTCCATTAAAATGAATTACAGCTGCAGTCTCAATTAGACGGTTATCGATGTTCAGATCGTAACCTAATCCTAAGACGTGCCATCTCCGATCAAGTGGCTCTGTTAATCCATAAAAAGCTAAAAATCCAGGAGGAAGAGTGCCGAGCTTCCATAGTGATCCATCAGCATTTTGTTCCTGCCAATAATGATAACGCGCTGTGACATTTTCCTTTCTCCAAACAATCAGATCAAAAACATTCATCCCAAATGCCCATCCACATGCCTGAGGATCAAATTTGGTGCTGATAATTGGGTTTGAAAAATTGAGATACTTGTAAAACCGGTGAAAGGATTCGAGACAAGTTTCTACTGCCCCATTCACATTTCCATGCAAATCCAATGAAAACAGTGGGGTCAAATCCTTCTGAACGACAACATCATCATCAAGAAAAACTACCTTCTCGAGCTGGGGATAGATCTCCGGGATGTAAAATCGCAGATGATTCAACAGAGAGACGTACTTAGGATTATGTAACTTCGATTCAAGACTCATATCCTTCGACCCCTCAAAGTAGTATTTCCGTAAATATTCATCATTTTTCTGTCTTAAAACTGGAGAGTAAGATGCATTCAACCACGTGAAATCTTCAATATTTTGGACTTCTATTGTAGCCCCTTTGAAATCGTTACCAAGGAACCAAGCATGCATTGCCCCGTATTTCACTCCATTCGTTACAATGTGGAATACAAGCTGCTTTGGATGATCAGCATTAGAAACAGTAGAATTCACAACAACTGAAACAGCCAGAAGGTTATCTGAAAATAAGCAGAAATGGTAAAGATTATTATCGACTAGCCGGGGAGAGTTCCTCCTCTCATCTGCAAGTTTCTGTAGTGACTTTTTCTCCAGCCAATCGGCAGTGAGTTTAATGTCAATACACTGAAGGTTCTTTGGTACTGATTCTGCAGCCAATTGTCCGAATACCGTACTCTGAATAGTCGCTGCATTTGCACGTTCTTCAAGGGCTTGAATATGGGATTTCATTGTAATCATAGTGGTTGCAATATCATAATGAGCATCTTGCGCCTTAAAAATGAGGGACGAGAAACTTTTAGTGATAGGTAAGGCTTCATCCAATGATACAGGCTCGTTTTTCATTGCCGCCTTTGAAAGAAGGGATTGACAACTTCTTATTTTTGAACTAAGCTCCCAAGCAAGATGAAAATTGCTATGCTCCTTTGCAATGATCACATAAGCTTTGGCAAGGGTCATTTGCTCTGCTAATTGTCTGGCATATGATTGAACACTTAATAATTCTTCAGTGAAATTTAAATGCCTGTGAATAACCCTTTCATTTTTGGTATTCGTATCCTGGCAAAAAAAGGACTTTGTTATATAATGATAAACAATCAAAACTAGGAAAAAATCATCAGACACGTTATATAAAATTATATGAAACCGTGTCTTCTAATGTTTAAAGCATCATGAAGAGTAATTACAATAACAAGGAAATGGATACACAGAGCTACATACATTGCACATTGAAGTACTGTTTAAATACTTACTGACTATATTAATGCTAAATTATATTTTGAGAATAGTACGATAAAGATATTATCACCAAAGAAATTGATGGTATGATAATGACATTTAAATAAATCATAATTCTTGGTATTCTTCTCATGGCAAAGAGAATTTATTGCAAAGTCAACGTCACCAATAAGGGAAAATTGTCAAGAAACTGTTCAGACTCAGCATTGGAAGAGCTTCACAGAAAATCTGCTGCCTTCAAAGGCATCTTCAATGCATGATCCATGGAAAATCTTTTCAGTTTTAACTACTTCAGCATCAAAATTTACCAGATTCTCTATTCCAGCGTAGTCCTTTTTTTTTTTTGTTTGTTAACCCAGGAAAATATTCAGGTGACCATTCTTCTAAATGGGTTAATCCAGCCTTAGAAGCTTGGTTACAAAAATCTCCATCAACTTTGTTCAGATGGGAATCTGACTAGAGAAACTTCAATTTTCTTCAATGTTGAAAGACATCAGCTTTGATGCATTCTTTTGATAGAGTGGTCCTGAATATACTGCCCAAGTTGAAAATGAATATACTTACCCTGTTCTAAAGCTGCAACCCACCATTTATAAAGCTTAGGCATCTCAAATAGAATTTGCTCTATTGATACTTGGTCTGCATCTTCTATGATGTAGAATGTCCTTCATAGTAATCAGCATCTTTATATCACCTTCGGCCTCGGCAAATAACCTTAGTTTCATAAGAAACTTCAATAACTTCGCTTTGGAATGGTAGTTAATCATCTAGACAAGATTTAGTCCAAAAGGTGGAGCAAATATTTCGAAGCACCTCTCCAGTTTTCCTGTTAAAAGCGGGACTGCAATATCCAGAGGGAGGGAAACTCTTTGAAATGTGAGGTGTTATTAAAAGATGATGTGATTTGAAGAGCTGATGAGAGAATCTAATATTTTAGTACAATCAGATGAAGGATGAATTGGTAATTTAATATCCTTTCCAAGGGATGAAGTGTCAATGAAGCAAAGCAAAAGAAAAAATCAATTTTCTGTCTTCACCCAGGTGAATATAATGTAACCAGCTAAACTGGAAGAATCTTGCTTCTGTCTTACAAGGCTTCACTCTTTTGTATGCCCCAAAAAAAAAGGACTGATAGGTTACTCGTTGGTTGGCTCAAGTAGTGTAGGGGTAATATGGGAATATAGTAGAATGAATTTTACAGGATTCTCAGTATAAATAGGGGAGGGTAGTTTCATTTTACTTTAGGCAGAAACGGATGGTCAAATTTGGGAGAGAACCTCTCGAACACAATCCAATGTAATTTCTTTCAGTTATTGAGTATATATACACAAAAATAGAATGTAAATGAGGTCCCTAAGACAACCCATAATATCTATTGACTTCTGAATGACAAGAAAAATCAAGGTTAAAAATGTCAGTTCTATAGTGATAGACCTCCATGCTTTATGATACTGAGGTGTAGAACTATCAAAGGAAAAAATGCCCATAAGATGATTGTAGCGGAAATGATAATGCTATAATGGATGTGTAGTCATAATAAAATTGATAACATAAGAAATTAGCATACAGCCAGAGTGGCGCAAAATTGAGAATAAATTGAGGGAATGACGACTTAGGTCGTTCTAATATGTTTTTGCGTAGACCTTAGATGTCCTGGTCATAAGATTGACGTGATCTTAGTAACACATATCCAACAAGAGAGGAGTAGACCAAAAATAACATGGCAAGTGGCAGTTGCTAAGAATCTAGATGATCTAGATCTTCTCATAAATCTAGAATTAAACTGAACGCAGCGGCAGAAAGGATTCATGTATCCGACCATATATTTATTCGAGAAATACATTTAGTTCCTCATTCAATTTTGCTGATAATGACAAGGGCACCTCTTAGAATAAACTAACACTTCATTACCATTTCAAGAAGCTTAAATAATAAACTCAATAAATTTACTCCAGCAAATTCTTTGGCCCCGCCCCTATTTATCTTATGAAACTCCTACAAATGTACTTCATTTTACCGCACGAAGCAAAATTTATAAAACTTCATATTCAAGTCAAAACCAGCAGCAACGTGTCACCTCACAAGTATTTCATTCAAGAATATTCAATTCCATCTACAAAGTGAAGATGTAGAAATGCTTCTGCTCCAGGATGACAAAGTCTTATATACTTATGTATTGCAGTAGAAGTTCTGTGCAACACCTGAAGCATTGCCAGCCCTGATTTTGTATAACACCTAAAGCATCACCAACCCCTAATTTATTTAGCACCTGAAGCATTGCCGAACCAAAATTTAAATTGTGACAGTTCAATAAGATTTCATTCAGGAATAAAAATCCATGTTTTCATTTATTTCCATCTTTTCCAAGACCGGAATAAGGGATCATTGTATACATATTGATTCTTGGACCTTAGACGACAAAGACCTAGAACAATATTGGAACGAATGGTTTCACCGACCTTGTTCACGAAGTGGAATATCCATTTTAAACCTTGAAGAATAAGTAAACATCGAAACTCACTATTAGTCAATGCTACCTTCATGATCATGATTATTACCCATTGTATGTAGTTATCCACAGGATATTGTTGAGTTCTTAACAACGACCCAAATAATCATTGAAATGTCTACTTCCAGTAACCTCCAGACCACACAAAAACATCAAACTTCATGAATCAATAACAGATTTGCATTTTTGCACCTACTACTTCTAACTCGTAATCTGAAAAGTGACGCTACATTCTTGCTAAGCTTGACGGTGGCTATTATTAATCCCTAGAATAGAAGCAAGAAAAAAAAACGGTAGCTATTACTAGAAACATCACACAGGACCTGTAAAGATAATTATCAAAAAATAAACGTAGTCGATAATCAATATATTGTTACAATCCAAAACAACGGAAAAAAGGTTAATGCAGCATCAGAAAACTAGAAAAAGTTCTCTGGAACTTTACTTTATATTTTTATGTTAGAATTGAAGAAGGAAAAGATTTCTACTTAATCAAACAGTTTAAACATTCCACTCAAACTCGCAATAATATATAAACAATCCAGGCAAGATTAAAGGAAATAATTTCTGCTCAATACTTACTAAAACAGGCTGCTCCACAAGATCCTTCTGGTGCTGATTATGATGAAGAACAAATAAAGCAAAACCTGCAACTGAAAATATCACAAGAAGCCCCCAGATCCAATATGACAACCTCCTTCGAACCGGGCGCCGGTAATCGGCCGCCCGTCGCCGCATCTTTCACCTGTGCATTCCATTATTCAATACCAATTCAAGAATCCAAGAAACCATCACTCAGATTGAATCGAACCAACAAAAGAGAATAGTCTTTTACCTCAATTCAAGATTTTGTGACGACCCACCATTCAATTCTCACTCAAAATCAAGAATTGGAAGGAAACTCCATACATGAGATCTGATCAAGAAAGCCAATTAAAAACAGGGGTGCCTCCCGATATAGACCTATGCAATACAAAATTCAATATGAAATTGACCGATATATCAAAATAGTAAGGTCATATTCTACGCAATCTGTCGATTTGAGGTGAGACTTAGATCGGTTTTGAACGTAAAAAACCTACACGCACTGACGAAGTGTCAGGTTTTCGTGGGAAGAGGGGAAAATGTGAGTGAGTTCTCTTGGTTCATTGAGAAGGGAGCAATTTGGGCAAATCTAATAAAGGAGTAGGACCCGCACATGAAGAGCATGTGCCAAGTGATTACATCTACGAAGTACAAATCACAGTTCTCTTCTTGGTTAAAATCATTTTTACCTCGTCAATCAAAGCTGATTCTAGGTGATTTAAGCAGCAGTCGCGTAAAAGGATTAGCCTGGTACAAAACTAAATTCTCCTTCGTCTAAGCTTCAAAATTTTACTTACAAGCAAGGCAAAATTGGAGTATTAATAATTGAGTGGCGATAAAGTGGAGCAATTTGATCGAGACATTGTGATCATTGTTCTTTTATTATT
>CAIGRL010212105.1:0-11277 GCA_903798325.1 Fraxinus xanthoxyloides | reverse complement strand
TTGTTCAATTTCTGTAAAACTCAAAAAGTCAAAACCTCCAATTTCTACTTCTAGTTTGGGTTTTGTTTTCTTCTCCTCAAAATTACACTACATCAATCCATCTTCTCTACTGATTTTCTCACATAATTATAGCAAGAAAACTTTAAACTTTTGGACTCTGCTATATGTTGGCCTCGTGTAGTCACGTATGACTATTTTCGGCATTTAACAAGCAATGCCTTTAATGGGATATGGCAAGTGCCTTTGGCATGGGAAAGAAGTTTAGTGTGGTGGTCTTCAAAAATTCGATTGGTTTATGAGCTAAAGATTGAATGATTGCTAACCCAAATGCTTATTAGAGAGAGAATTATCTTCTTGTTCGTCTTTTTCACCACCAATTTCATCCAAAACAGTACGCATGAGGAGAGTATTTAACTTTTCTTCTGAACAGGGCACGCAAGAATCAAGATCAGAAAACATGGGTGTGCAGTGGAGGAGAGAAAAAGAACATTTTTTAAAAATTTTAAAAATTTATATGACTAATTTGCACTTTTTAAAAAGTTTGGGAGAATAATTGCAATTTGTTTTTCTACTTTTCTTTTTTAACATTCAAAATTGGTGAGAATGACGGTTTCCGCAATGAAACGTGAAAATGGGGGTGAAAATGTAAAAATGTGAAACGTAAGAACGTTTTGCACACAATAAGCCAAACGTATGGACGTTTTGTGCTATTAAGCCAAATTCTTTCTACTGATTATTCTACACCTCAGATCAACTTCAATTACTTCTGTAATGGCTGATACATGTACTGATTAGAACCAACATTTTCCAAGTTTCGTTTCTTATAGCACCGTAATGTCCCACAAAACGGCGGTTATTGTTAAATGGGGGACATTTGCTGCTGCTGCTTGAGTTTAGTTTCATTAAGTTTGTGATTTGAATTAATAGTATCAGGCAAAAGATATATGAAAGGGAAACATGTTTTTCCACCAAGTTGCATAAATTCTAGCTTCTGTAGCAATCAGTTAGTCCAAGATTTGAGATTTACAAGAATGGTATATGGAAAATAGGATCCATGACAATTAGTCTTCAGCTAAGTATGTAAAACACTTGGCAACTTCACACCATTATTTGTTATCGGGCACCCCATTATATTTTAAATCTCACACATTAATTTTGACCTGTTAACTTCGGTAGTATATGATGAAACCCCAAAGAAACAAGCAAACTGACATCTGGAAGTTCATTCAAACGAAGGGAAGTTCAAATAAGCCAAGTAACGAAGATCCATCGCATAGGTATGGGCAACGGATCTATGGCATATGTGTGGGCAACGCAAATGTGTCAATGGCTCGAGAACATTTTTATGTCAACTTGTTCCAATGTTTATTAATCTACCTTATCAAATGAACTAAAAAAAATTAAAAAATCTAGCGCTATGCCAAAAGCTCTACTCACAACAATTGTGCCAAACGGAACCTTAGTGTCCTTTTGACTCATTTCTTTCTTTGCACAGCCACAACAAATACTGTAACACAAGGAAGGACTAATTAACAATTCCCGATTAAAAGCAAGATTTAAGAGGTATCAATTTCCATATTCTTCTGTTCTGCTGCTTTGAGTGGAATACCCAGAAAGCTAAAAAAGGCATGCTCAAATGGCAGCAAATGTGTAGGAGTGTTAGTTTGTGATCCAGGATTCATAATCAAATCCCTCAACTTCTTTTTTTTGCATAAACAAGAACCTATTTTACAAAAGCTCAGAGTCGAGGAATTGTCTATAACCCAGTAACAGTTAGTGGAGGAGGAGTGGAAAAGGTGACTTTTAAGTGGGTAGTTTTTGGAATTTAGCTCCAACAAGGAACAAGCTGCCTTTTTCAGAGCATGTGTAAATCTAAACTCCCATTCCTCTTTCACCATTCATGCCCATGGGCCCGCCACTGCTGGAGTAGTAGCCTCTGCGCGTGCACAGGGAGGCGGGGATGTAGCCTGCATGTATCTAGGTGCCTTTGCAGTCACCAACCCATGTCACCAAATACACTTTTGCTATTTATTATCTTAATATTATTCTTCTGCTTCTGATTTTCTGTCTTTGTTCTGCCATTTTTTGTTGTATATCAGTATATGTACTGTTAACAATTAAAAACTGTCATTTACAAGTCAGTATTACGTAGGAAAAGCTACAACCTTGCATTGTCTTTACTTGTTTAATACTTTCAAGATTATAACATTGGAACCAGTTACTCTATTTTGAAAATGATGGGCTACAAGGAATCAAAGCTTTTGGTAAAAGATAACTGCCAAGAGTTTCATAGTTTGTTAAAGTAGCTCTATTAATATTGTGGTGGTTGTTGATATTTACTGTCTTCTCTGTCTCACAAAGATAGTCATATTTCTTTTCTTTTTTTCACACAGATTAAGAAAATTAAGTTAATATAGTTAAAATAATAAATTTTCCTATCATTTTCCTAATATACCCATACATTAATGCAATCAATATTCAAGATAATTATAATATTCTTGGTACTAGTCATTGTTTAATGCAAGAATCTAGGTGATTAACATTTCAAAGTCATCAAATACTAATGAATATATGTCATGAAAGATGAAATGATTTTTTTGGTTTTTAATTTATTGTTTCAATTACCACTGAATAATGGAATGATTTACATTTGTGATAACAAATCACATTAACTAGGGGAATGTTAGAAAATTAATATACCAACTACTCACTCAAATAAGAAACAAGAGTAATTTGGAACACATGAAAAAGGAAAACGAGACTATCTTTATGGAACGGAGAAAGTGTTATTTTATCAAATTCATCAAAAAAGGAATAATCTTCGTCAATGTGATTTTCGCGTAATCATTATTTTTGGTTTTCTTTATTTTCCTTAAATCTGGAGGATCAAGTTATTTACTGGAATCAGGTAGTCACCATGTTAAGGTAAATCGTCTGGTTTATGTCCAACATATACATCACATGAAAAATTCGAATCAAAACACAAAATAAAGCAAGTCAATAACTTTCCTAGGAAAATCAATGACGAGGTATTTCGTCATAAACTTGATATTTATTAACCAACACACATCCAAGAACATGTCTACTGAAAACACTGAACTTAGAGAAATGGCGAATGAAGAACCTAATCAACTCAAAAGAAACAGTACTAAAGATTAAATGATGAAGTGGGATTTATAATATGTCCCTCTTCAATCACGTTACAGTTTGATGTTCCATACCACCAAACATCAGTAATTTTGTCTTCCAGTTATTATGTACAAATATTTGGCAGAGGAACACAGCCTAGTTCAATCGGCAGAAGGCTGTATCAGTTTCTAAGATAGATCGAGGAATGCCCTCCAACAAGCACGAAACCGGAGGAATAGTTAGTGTCTGCCGTTCACCATATGCATTCCAACAAAATGGATCCAACACTACATCTCCTTTGGCCGGAAGGAGCTCTACATCTGAAAGTGTAATATTTGTGCACGGAACCGAATCACTACAAGCAAAATGCATTGGAGGACTTCTGATATCATACGTTCCCTTTATGCTCGTATACTGAATATCAGATAAATATACAGCCGAGGTGTGATTGGTGCAAGTTTTGCTCAGGCAGTAGAATTGATCGATTATGATTGGGTTCCTAACGTTGTCCATGTGAATGTTTTCAAATGCAACACCTGATACAGCTCCAGAACCTCCTTGCCAAGTCTTGATCCTAACTCCGTTATCTGAATTCTTTATAACACAGTCCCTAACGGTAATATTGGATGCACAGGCACTTGAATTGTGATTACCTAAGCTCCCTATGCTGAAACAGGGAGTAAAGCTTTTAAACGTCGTGGAAAAATGGAAAATTCATAAGCCTATTCGAAAAAGTACCATTCCATACCTAATTCCATGGCTTGGTCCACATGTGACATTCTTAATGTCTACATCATAACAACCTGATCCTATTGAGACACAGTCATCACCTGGAATTTGGACAATATGAGTATTTGATAGTAATGAAACAGAGAATATCAGAAGCTAAAAAGGATGCTATGCTGACCATTGGAGATTATGGAATTATATATTCCAACGTTGTTTGTGTTCTCTATGTGAATACCGTCAGTGTTGGGACTTAAGGCTGGAGCAGTTATGAGAATTGATTCTATATAGACGTCCCTGCAGTTGTCGAATCTGAAGTGGAATTGAGGGCTGTTTCTGATCTTTATTCCTTGGACTGTCAGGTTGTTGCTCATGAAGAATCGTATGGCCTAAAACCAAAATAAAATATAAAAAGAAATGCTGAATTTTCATCACCAAACAAAATAATGTTCGTAAAAGCTTTTCGTATCACTTACAATTGGACTATCACATGGTGTTGTCAAAGCCGTTCTGTTGGCTCCCTGTCATTGATGAAGGCAATTTTTTTAGCAGAATGTAAATTAAACCAACTCGGTATATTCAGCAAATCTATTACAAGTACCTTGCGAGGTTTGCAAGGAAGATTCCACCACTGCTCACCCCTACCGTCAATTAAACCTCCTCCTTGCAGTGCCATTTCATTAACTCTATAGAAAACCAGCCATTGGCGCCTGCTATAGTTCTTTGGCCAGGAATTGGGTCCATCAGGCGGCATAATTGTTCCATCAACCTTTGGGATGACACAAGAAGCACGCAATTGTCAAATACACTACACGTATACATAAAAATTTAAACATTTCAAAGAAATCTTTAACGTAAAGGGACAACACCTGGAAAACAAAGCCGCCTTGACAGGGACCGGTGAAAATTGTGGACTGAATCATGAAAGAGTAGCCAGAGGGAACAAGGAGGACTGCCGATTCAACTTGGCAGGCAGTGTCCCATGCTGACTTGAATGCTTCGGTGTCATCAGTTTCACCATCACCAACAGCACCAAACATTCTTACATCATAAACACCCGACCAATTATGATCAGGAGACGGGCCAGAGGCCTCAGGCGGAGGAGAAGGAGGTATTGAAATTTGAGATTCATGACGATGCTTGTGTTTTTTATGGTGGTGATAGCGATATCTAGCCTGGCTAACAAACATTGTTGCACCAAAAGTGAAGTGAAAAACTAGTAAAAAAATCCGAAATGACACCATTCTTTAACAGAATTGATAACAGATTTGGGTGGTGATAAACTGAAACTTCGCTACTCTCTAGAACTATTGTTTTCACTATCTGAAAATCAAGATTTATGGATGTAGACAAGTGGATGAAAACGGATGCCAAGTATTGGGAATTAAGTTGAAAGAAACTTGAAGAGTTCTCCGTACGAACATCGAAAGCGAGCACTATACCAAGTTGCTATTTATAAACAGTAAAATCTGGTAGACATGCAAAAGCAAGAAGGCTAAGTTCACATATATATAAGATAAAAGTGAAAAGGTGGTGCAAGAATGAAGAATAATCTGCACCATACAAATTTTTTTAATGGAAAAAACCGACCAAGTCATTGGCCTTTTGTCGAGCGGGAAAACCAAAAATGAGAACCATGTTCTTCCCATAACCTCCCACTTACTCTGGTCCCAAACCTAGTTATTACACCTGTTTGTCACCCTCAGTTAACGCTTTTTTATTAATAATCAATTCCTTGTTGGTGACAGTTTTTTCTTATATAAGAAATCAAGAAATACAGTCCTCCTATGTTCAGTTTCTCCTGGGAAAGGAAGATTTGCATAAAGTTAGAATCAATGTAGCTTATTATTATTATTATTATTATTATTATGTAAATATGTGATTAATTATTTGTTATTTGTTAGAATTGGATTCTGAAATTCAAAATTTAAGTTACAGAAGTTTCTTGGATAAAGGTCACCCACCTCAAATTCCCCATCCTCGAAAATTCTGAAAGTTTTGTTTCAATCTGAAACATAATACGGGCTAAAAAGGAAGGTAGTATACAATTCAGAGCTTTCTGCACCTCTCATTCCCATTTCCAAACCTACGTTTTCATCAAGGTTTTCTTCAAATCGATATAATATAATCTTATTTAACTCTCTGTATTAACATGAAAATGTATTCAGCTTTATGCAAAAGAAAAGCTGGTAGATCCACAAATGACTTTTTCTTTGAACCAGAAAACAAAGATGCATATGCATAACCCCACTGATCCACCCACGCTGGCCGATGCCCAGAAACATTGAAGTTAATGACACACTGTGATACCAAAGTAACAAGTGCATCATCAGCTTTCAGCTTCAATGCCACAACTTTAAGTAATCAAATACTGGAGTTGGTGGAACAATGCAATATGTCCTTCAAGATTTCAATTACTGTTCCAGCATGTTTGGATGTGTTCAAGAACAAGATAAATAAATTTACTTTTGTTAGGTAAATTGTTGTCAAATGACTTTCCGAGTGATGACGTAAGTTATTGTTTATTCAGTCGACATCGACCAAATTACAGAAGTTGTATATCAACACCACAATTGTCTAAACCAATCCTATAACCTATTTGTGCTATTTGAAGTAGCCTAATTAAATTAGTACTGCTCATGGTCCAACCGAAAACTCTTGGATGACTTTTTGGTCAGTTCACTTATATGTTTTCTATTGGGCCTTATTATTTTCTAACCTAAAGCCCACTCTTTTCTATTATTTATGTTGCCCGTTACTCTTATGTTTGAGTGTGTGAAAATTGGTTTTCATTAGCCCTTTGTATTTGAGAGAAAACGACATCTCTTGGCTTCGTGCTTTCTATGCTTCTCCTTCCTTAGCCTTTGTGGCTGATTTATGAGGCTACAATAAACCTTCACATCTTTCCCTTTGTGGGCAACTCGAGAGCAACCGGGTTTTGGGAGTTTTGGTTTGTGATTTGGTTGTTGATTGTGGAGATCGATTCAACGGTACTGAGCCCGAATACTTGGAGATTGGAGTCACTCCTTCAACAATTGGTACCAGAGCATTGATTGGTGTTAATTCTTGCGAGAAATCAATAAAAAAGGCGCCTGAAATTCGTGGTTCTTCAAAGGGGCCGAACATGCATCTCCCGATTCCAGCCAAACCAGTGACCGACCGGAATATCTGAGCCCATATTCATGTTCTGCAGGCTAAGGCGCAGCCGGCAATGGTGTGCATGTTGGTGATTATCACTGGTGGAGGCGGCGCGTGGAGCTCCAGTGGCGACGCATGGCTGCTCATCTCGACGAGCTCTCTTCAGTCATTTTTTTATTTTGATTTCTTGAACGTACTGATATTATTGGTTTCATGTTTCAGGTTACGCAATAAAAGTTGAACAATTTTGACATTGGTAGGTCGACGGTTGCAATTGCTATACATTTACTGAATTACTTTAGTCCAAAATCGAGGCCCTAAAGCAGTAAATTCGTATCTCTCGTAACTTACGAACTCAGACAGGTCTGCTCTGGTAAATTGGCTAATCCCATTTAAATTTCAGCATTAGCGCGTCATCGTGTGAGGGTGGTAATAGGATTGAGGTTACCGTGTGGGGTAACCATTGCCCGTGCTAGAAATTAGGAATTACTTGCTCTTTGTTACTACATGATTGAAATTGTTTATTTGATAAATTGCAACATATTATCTTTTGTGATATATAGTAAGTCAAATTGTGTAGTTGACATATCTCTTGCTGCGCCGTTAAGTTATTAGAGTACCTAGACCTTACCCATTTGAAAATTTCCTTGTTGTGATTGAAACTGTTTTGTTATTATCCATTTTTGTTGCATTGATATGTTTCTAGAATACCTAGACCTTACCCGTTTAAAAATTCCCTTGATCTTAGATCGTGATTCTTACGAAACCCTGAGAATCTAAAATTGTGTATATTTGCGAATCTATGTCTACTTTATGTGGCTTAATTGTGACTTTGTATTTTTTATTGATTATTAAAAAGACAATGCACAATTTTTATTTTGGAACTTTTAACGGAAAAATGTGTTTTTTCAATCTGGCTACAAAAAATAAGAGGTATTTTGGTTCAAAATCAAAAGTAATTGATGACAACTTTCCCGCTGATTTTTTCCAAAGAACAAAAAGAAGAAGTTTATGGGCTTGCATATACCTCAATTATTTTACACTTGGCTGACGTAGTTTTGAGAAAAGTGGGTAAACTGAAAATCACTAAAGAACTTTGGAAAAATTGGAAGACTTGTATTTGCTCAAATCTATTACAAACAAGATTTACTTACTTGAGTGTTTTTTCGATTTCAAAATGGATTCTTCAAAAGATCTTGATGACAATTTAGACTTGTTAAACAAACTTGTTCAAGATATAGTTAACTGTGAAGAGTCAGTGTCTGAAACATATAAGGCTATTATTTTGCTAAATTCCATACTTGATACTTATAAGAATAAGTGTGGTAGAGACACTTTAACATCTGAAATTGTCATTGACTCTCTTAAAAGTAAGGAGGTGGAGATTAGAGCTGAAAAACATAATAGGAAAAGCGATGAGATTTACATGATGAGGGGTAAAACTCAATTTAGGCAAAACAATCATAATGATTACCAAAGTAGTAGCGAGTCTAGTAGTAATTGAGGTAGAAGGAAGAGCAAGGGTAGGCCTAGACCTAAAATTAGGACAAAGGTTAAGAAATGCTATGGATGTAAGAACACATGACATTTTATTAAAAAAAATGCTATAAAGAGAAGAATAAGTAAAAGGATAAAGATACAGATGAGTTAAATGTATTGTCGTCTATTTCTGATAATGGTGATGGTGAGGTCTATATGATTAAAAGTCCTATTGCTTATCCTACTGAATTAAATTTAACTACCAATTTCCTTTTGCATGAATGGATACTTGATTCTGATGCATCTTTTCACGTGACATCACANTTAGGACAAAGGTTAAGAAATGCTATGGATGTAAGAACACATGACATTTT
The DNA here is from genome assembly GCA_903798325.1 of Fraxinus xanthoxyloides. Classification (NCBI taxonomy): domain Eukaryota; kingdom Viridiplantae; phylum Streptophyta; class Magnoliopsida; order Lamiales; family Oleaceae; genus Fraxinus; species Fraxinus xanthoxyloides. Next base: position 2,431 of record CAIGRL010212105.1, on the reverse strand, counting down.
ATTAAAAAAAATGCTATAAAGAGAAGAATAAGTAAAAGGATAAAGATACAGATGAGTTAAATGTATTGTCGTCTATTTCTGATAATGGTGATGGTGAGGTCTATATGATTAAAAGTCCTATTGCTTATCCTACTGAATTAAATTTAACTACCAATTTCCTTTTGCATGAATGGATACTTGATTCTGATGCATCTTTTCACGTGACATCACAAAAAGATTTGTTTGAAAATTTTCATGAATCAGACGCTGGACATGTTGTGTTGTGTGACAATTCTGCTTATAATGTCGTTGGCATAGGTACTATTACTTTAAAGTTTGATACTGGCTTTGTGCATACTTTAAAAGATGTTAGGTATATCCCTGAAGTGTCTAGAATTTTAATTTCAATAGGAAGACTTGAAAAATCTGATTTCATCGGTAAAATTGGAAATTGAGTTTTGAAATTGATTAAGGGTGCACTTGTCTCTATTAAGGGAATTAGGAAAAATGATATTTACATAACTATTGGCGAAGTGATGAGAGGTTTAAATTCATCTATCTCTTCTACTAAGGCTGATCATATACAAAAATGGTACAATAGACTTGTACATGTAGGTATTAAAGGGATTAAACTTCTTAATGAAAAAGGTGCATTTGAAAATGACTGTGTGTCTTATTTATCCTTTTGTGACCATTGTTTGCTTGGTAAACATCATGGAACTTCTTTCTCCACGAATGTTTATAAAACTAAAGGAAAGTGTGGGTTTATCTTTTAAAGGATAAATTCGACACTTTTCATAGTTTTAATAATTGGAAAATGCATGCAAGTTGAAAACCAAATTGGTAAGAAGATCAAGTTTTTGAGAACTGATAATGGCATAGAGCTTTGTAATACTGAATTTGATAATACGTGCAAAGAAAATGGAATAACAAGACATAAAATTGTTCCTTTTACTCTCCAACAAAATGGGGTAGTGAAAATGATGAATAGAATCATACTTGATAAAATGCGTTGCATGATATTAAGTTTTGGAGTCCCAAAGTCTTTTTGGGGCGACGTTGTTATAAATGCTTGTTATTTGATTAATTGGACTTCATCTACTGTATTGAATGGAAGTGATTATTCTATACTTAGAACTTTTGGCTCACTACTTTTGTACATCAGAGTGAGGGAAAGCTTGAACCTAGAGGTAGAAAATGTGTTTTTCTAGGTTACTCTGAGGGTGTAAGAGGTACAGGTTATGGGATAGGAGCCAAAAAGGAGTTAAGATCATTGTGAGTAGAGATATTACATTCAATGAGATAGAAATGACATGTCTTAAAACTGAATTTGAACCTGTGAGTGAAGAAAAACAAGGTGAAGAGAGAAATCAGTTGAAGGTGGAGTTAGGAAAACTTAACACATACATCGTTGTTACATAGAGTGAGGTGGAGACTCAGGAACAACAACCTAACATGGAGAATAGAGAGGAAGTAGTGATAGAAGAACACCGTGAAAAGAGAATCCTTTAGCAGGTTATAACTTAGCTAGGGATAGAGAGAGGTGACAGTTTAGAGCACTCATAATATTTGGTTATAAATCTAAGCTAGTTTTTACTCATACGAGTTATGTAGAGTTAGTTGATAAGGAGCTAAAGACATTTGAGGAGACGATGAAAAGTGAACAATCTGAAAAGTGATCTAAGGCAATGAAAGATGAGATGCGTTCTTTAGAAAATAATCAAACTTGGAAACTAGTACCTAAACCTAAGAATAAATCTACTGTTGATTGCAAGTGGGTATTTAAGGTTGAGGAGGCTACTAGCGTATCTGAACTCTTAAAGTTTAAAGCTAGGTTAGTGACCAAGGGGTACACTCAGAATGAGGGGGTTGATTACAACGAGAGTTTTTCACCGATTGTTAAGTACACTACTATTAGAATCATACTTGCATTGGTTGCACATTTTGACTGAGAGCTTGAACAATTTGATGTAAAAACTATTTTTTTACATGGTGAACTTGATGAGCTAGACAATTGTTTAAAAGCTTTGATTCTTTTATACTATCCATATGGTTTCATCGTAATAAGTTTGATCGTTGCCTTTACTTCCAATATAATGGTGCTAATAATGACTATGTGTTCTTATTGCTATATGTGGATAATATACTCTTAATTATTTCATCACCTAAATGAATAAGTGACATAAAAACAAGTTTGAATGGTGAATTTGACATGAAAGACCTAGGAAAAACTAAATGAATCCTAAGTATGGAAATTGAAAGAGATAAGTCAAATTCTGTTTTGTTTTTACACTAGTTCTTATATGTTTCAAAAGTGTTAAAGAAATTTGGCATACATAATTGCAAACTTATTATATTACCTTTAGCTAATCATTCTGTGTTATCTAAAGATCAGGCTCCATATAATGAAAAAGAGATAGAATACATAAGAATTTCATACTCCAATGTGATT
>CAIGRL010212087.1:0-20215 GCA_903798325.1 Fraxinus xanthoxyloides | reverse complement strand
TATATTTGAAGTTATTTTCAATTTACAATTCTTGAAATGGTATCAGAGCATGAAATTCAAATGCTGGCAATACAAGTGTAGGACAAGCACAAAATGAAAATCCAAATGCAACTGATAGCTTGAACATCGTTTACCATGATCCTACTCAACCAAGCAGCACATACTTCATTGGAAGCAATGATGGTACTGGTGCTGTTTTAGTAACTCAAACACTAGATGCCAGCAACTATTACTCGTGGGCTCGATCCATAAAAAGGGCACTATGCATCAAAAACAAATTAGGATTTATAGATGGAAGCATATGTGAGCCAAAAGATCCAATCATGGAGCATTGGTTGCGGTGCAATGATATTGTCATCACCTGGATGCAGAACACAATGGCTGTGGACATAAAACACAACACCACCTATGCTGAAACGGCTCACCAGCTTTGGATTGGGATGGAGCAACGGTTTGAACAGCAAAATACACCTAGGATCTTCGAGGTTAAGCAGGCCATAACCATGCTGCTGCAAAATCAAGACCCTGTGAATGTCTATTTCTCCAAACTTAAGGCACTCCTAGATAAACTGATGAACTATGAAGTTATACCTAGCTGCAGTTGTGGAGGGTTGAAAATTGTGGTCCAAAATCAGCAAATGGACTGGGTGATGAAATTCCTGATGGGGCTCAATGATTCTTACAAATGAATCAAGGCACAAGTCCTACTGATCAAGCCCTTTCCAAGCTTAAATGAGGTCTATTCAATCATACAGTAGGAGGAAAAGAGGAGAGAGATTTCTACTGAAAAAGGTGGACCTGAACCTATGGCTCTTATCTCCAAGAGAAGCTATAGAGAAGGTGGGAAACAAAATTTCCCAGCACAAAGAAGAGAAAGTTATTATTGCACCTTCTGTAAAATTCCAAGACATTCCTTTGAAAGATGTTTCAAGGCTAATCCAGCCAAGTCAGTCTGTTCTTATTGTCGAGTTCCTGGCCATAGTGCTGATAAATGTTTTAACTATACGGATACCCACCAGGGCAGAAGTTTGAAGGAAAGGTGAGACCTCTAGCAAATCAGTCCATTGCATCTCTGCCAGCTGCACAGGAAGTGGTAAATCCCAAGTCTCAGGTGTCATTGAGTCATCCCAGCTCATGGCACTTCTCAAGCCAACCATAGAACCTCAATATCCCTCCTACTCAGTAAACAATGTTCAACATACTGGAACTCTCTCCTCATCTGATGAAAGCATACACCAACATTCGGTACATCCTTATGTATGTCTGTTTTAGAATCAAAGTTTTCTAACATTTCAGAAGTTCCCTGGATCCTAGACACAGGAGCTACTGACCATATGATTTGTTCAATAGGTAGCCTTACCAAATGGTAACAAGGTTCCTATCACACATATAGGGACAGTAAATGTCACAGAAACTCTAACACTTCATGATGTTCTTTGTGTGCCCAATTTTTCATACAATCTGATTTCTGCCAAGAAATTGACTCAAACCCTTAACTGTTGTCTGATTTTCTTCTCTCAATTTTGTTATATCCAGGACCTTTCAGTTTGGGAGACGATTGGCATGGGTGAAGTCAAGGAGGGACTCTATCATATGAAGCTTGATAAAATCTCTCATTCAGCTCTAACGGATCATCCCACCAATTTAAACAATCAACCTTTCACTTATGCTTCAGCTTCAGTAACTAATGACACTCAAACTTTCGATGTTTGGCATTATAGATTAGGGCACTCCTCTTATTCTATTTCCAATGTTAATGGTGATGTTCAATTTTCAAAAACTTCCAATGATAGATACTGTTCTATATGTCCTCTAGCTAAGTTCAAACTGTCGTTCCCTGTAAGCACACACAAAGCTAAAAGATGCTTCGAATTAATACATTGTGATATTTGGGTGCCCTGCAATGAAACTGGAAGTGATGGATCCAAGTATTTTTTGACCATCGTGGATGATTTCAGTAGGAGTACTTGGGCATACATGTTAAAACTAAAATCTAAAGGCACTGTTGCACTTCAAAATTTTTTCACTTTGGTAGAAACACAATTTGAAACCAAGGTTAAAGTCATTCGAAGTGACAATGGGGGTGAATTCAATATAAGGGACTTCTATCTTAAAAGAGGGATCATACATCATAGAACCTGTGTTGAAATACCACAACAGAATGCTATGGTTGAGAGGAAGCATCAGCATATTCTTAATACAGCTAGGGCATTAAGATTTCAAAGTGGAATCCCTCTCAAATATTGGAACTACTGTGTCCTAACTGTTGTCTACCTCATTAATAGGACACCATCTTGCATTTTAAATGACAAAAGACCTTATCAAATTCTTTTTAACAAAAAGCCAAACAACCTGCAGCTCAAAATCTTCCACTGTCTAGCATTTGCTACCACCATTATTAATGGGAGACACAAGTTTGACCCGAGAGTAAGGAGATGTACTTTTATAGGCTATCCTTTTGGTGTCAAAGGATATACTTTGCTGGATTTTGAAACTAAGAAGATAATTAGGTCCAGGAATGTAGCTTTCTATGAAAATATTTTCCCTTTTAAAACTGAAAATCCCACTAGCAAAAATCAAGTGCAATTCAGTTAAAATAATGACATCCTCCCAGGTGTTGTTCTTCCTCAAAATCTTGTTTTTCATAATGAAATTAGCCTGGCCACACCAACACAAAATATCAGCTATGATCCACCAGAATCTGAATCCCAGAACATAGAGTTTTTAAATGGTACTCAACAAACTTTTGACCACAATGAGCCTCAACCAGAGCCTACAGATGAGCCTTATAATGTTCCTAATCCATCATCAGACATCATTCCTTCCACTCACTTGTAAGACTTCATATGTCAGCAAGCTGCCTACCTTCACCCATCTCAAGAGTCAGACAAATTGAAGGGACTGAACTCCACAGGTAAGCAATATCCCCTTAACGCTGCTATTTCATATGAAAAATTGTCAACCCCGTATAAAACTTTTGTCACCTCTCTCACATTACAGTCTGAACCTAGAGACTATTAGGAGGCCAAAGACTCACCAGAATGGTGTGCTGCCATGAGAAGTGAGATTAAAGCACTTGAGATTAATGACACCTGGGATCTTGTGGTTTTACCCCCTGACAAAAGGCAATAGGTTGCAAATGGGTATACAAAATTTAGTTTAACGCGGATGGAAGCATAGAAAGGTTTAAAGCAAAGTTAGTTGCTAAAAGGTATACACAGCAGGAGGGATTTGATTATCACAAAACCTTTTCACCTGTAGCTAAGCTTGTCACCATCAGGACCTTATTGGCTCTGGCTGCAATAAAGGGTTGGAATCTCTTCCAATTTGATGTCAATAACGCCTTCCTGCACGAGGATTTGGAAGAATAGGTATATATGGAACTTCCCCCAGGTTACTCAAGCAATGACAGGAAGAAGGTCTGTAAGCTCAAGAAGAGATTGTACGGGTTAAAACAGGCATAACGTCAATGGTACTCTAAGCTCTCTAAGTTCATCATTGAGCTAGGATACGTCCAACCCAAGGCAGACTATAGTCTGTTTACTAAGGGGTCTGAAAAATCCTTAGTAAAGTGTGAGGGATTTTAAAGGCATTTTAAAATTCAATGTGTAAAGTGTGAGGGAAGTATAAGTTCAATGACTAACGAAACATGGAGAATGAGTGCTGGGATGTAATGTATTAAAGTTCAATGACTACTCAGATGCATTTTAAAGTTCAGTGATGAGTGAGTGTTGAAGTGCAACATGTTAAATTTTAATGATCACTTGAATGTATTTTAAAATTTAATAAGTAAAACGTAAAGGATATATAAGTTAATAGCGTGTTTGGTCGTCCTTAAAATTCAATTAAAATTGAAAATATAGTCGTTATTGGGTCTCACTCGTCTATTAAAAATCAATAATAACGATTAATTTTTAAATTTTAATCCGATTTTAATTTCTACCGAACGCGTCCTAAGTGTATAGTGAAACTTTTAAATCCTGTTTCTATTGACACAAAGGAAGCTATTTTCTTGTCTCTCTTTTCAAATGGTCTCGAGATTTTGGCGCCATTACTCTGTCCGTATACGGTAATGAAAAATTAACAGCCACTCTACCTCTTTTTACTTTGTTTTTAATTTATTATTTTCCAAATAGGCAAAATTGTTTTGAATGGGTATTGAAATTTTTAAAAATAAAAAGTCATTGTTTGTTTCACAATTTTGCAATGTGGTCCACACCTTTAATTTTCAAACGGAATGAGATGGATTGATGGATGAAAAATCATTTTGACGATAAGTAATTATACAGAACTATTTTAAAGTTTGGTTACTGCTGAAGATAAAGTTGAGCTCCCGTTTGAGCGACATTCTATTTTTCTACTCATTTTCAATCCACATTTTTCAATAAAATAATATTTTTCATCGTATCAATAACTTTTCGTTCTTTTTCAACCACATATTTATCATCACATCTAAAAAATACGTTCTTTCCTAAAAAATGTGCATCAAACACATTCTGAATTACATTGATTATTGATATTTATAACCATGTTGTACAATGAGATTTTTTAAGGCTTGTGGGTGGTGGTTGTAATTTCAAGAAATAAATGAGTATGTTTATAATTTTATTTTCCCAATTCAAGTCACAAAATAACCTATCATTTACATGTTTCACACAAAATAATTATATCCTTTTATCAGTTCAATACCTCCTTAGATAAATCAAACGTTGCGGAAAACAGCCTTACAATCCATTTTCTACATTGAATCTTATAAAATGACGAATTTACTCTCCTCTTTAAATAAAAATAATAATAATAATAATTACGGCTATAGTCCTCAATTTTTCGAAAAAATGAAAAGGGGTCCTAATTTAAAAGGTTAAAAATTAAAATATAAAATATAAAAATCTAAACAGTGAGGCATCCACTGTACGTCCATCCATTTTTTCATTTTTAATAATTACTATTTTTTTAAAAAAAATTAATTGTTTTAATTGGGATTCCTTTGCACTATTTTAAGAATTTGAACTCATCACAGCAATTATTATTATTTTTTTTTTTCTCTTTTGTTTTTGTTTATTTGAAGATGGGGTAGAATTATATAATCTACGACTTATAATTATTAAAATCTTGATTTAATTACTCTCCAAAAATGCACCAATGAACTCGAATTTAACTGTAAAAGGAAAATCCAAAAATGGTCCAAATTCAATTACTTAGGAGTCGTGTTATTGGGCACTGACAAGTCAAACTTATCCGTGAAGTCGCACTATTTCTTCATGCGTGAAATAGACGTAAAGCAATTTCTTCCAAAGCGATTACAAATTGATGATAAAAAATACCTATACCATTTTTGAGGTATTTCGATCATGGATAATGCTACACTACCAAGGCCACATGGGCCGTACGTGGTCCTTGGAGTGCCAAGGGACGTGTACCCATGCCTAGTAGCTCTGTACGAGTTTCATTATTTTTCGATCATGTATAGAATTTTTACTTTCTAGTATTTTAATTAAAAGTTAAATTTGATTTGATTTTTTATTTTTTTATGGGCTTAAAATGCATAAAATTATGACTAATCAAAACCAATAAAATTCATTCTTGGATGGCTATGTCTTCCAACTCATAACTTTAGCTTCTCTATTGCATTACTCTCGTGTTTGACGATATGAGTGAATTGTAATTCAATCTATGGATGTGGGACCATGCCCCCACAAAATATAATCCACAAACTACGAGGACATAGATTTGAGACAACTGCAAAAATCCGTTTCCTTATTTATAATTCGAATTTGTTCCTTTATCCCAAAGTCATTGAAGAATCATACGTTATTGCTTCTAAAAGTGGTCCGACCACACTATAAATTGGTTTTGATTGTTGCGTTGGGATGAAGAATTATTGTTTTTTTCATTTTTTTTTTTAACAAATCCATACTCAAAAAGTGCCAATATCCCGTCATAATTTCAATAATTCTTCATTTGACAACTTGCTTTAGCGATTAATGGTTGTTAAGAAAGCAAATCATATTGCAACCCTTTTTACTTCAGCTTCGTCAGTCTTCAACTATTTGATTCAACGGTAAACAATATGTTGACCTCAAAATCTGGTCAACAAAGTTCCCACCACCTCCCCCTCCACCTAAACGTCATCTGCACTCTGGAATACATCGTTAGGGTGCAAAGATCTCCAATCGAGAAAAAGGTCCAACGATCAAGTCACTGTCAAAAGGAGAAAGAATGAGTTCAAAAGAGAGATGTGAGAATTTGACTAGGAGTTAGAATACTCAACTGTGAAGTGAGCTCACATGTATATAGAAGAAATTAAATGGGCCAAGATGGGCCTTGCCATTGAAACCCGAGGCAAAGTAAAAGGGCGTGTTTAATTTGATTGATTGTGAGTCGATTAATGTGAAACACCCTCCGCCGCCACGTGCATACCACGACATTTATACGTGTAACTCAGTAAATTCATTACTATAAATAACTTCTCTTTTAACAGTAACTTCAAGTTTGGCACATCGATCACGTTAGAAAACACGAGTCGACAGAACGTTTGGCCGACAGTTTCACAATCTGTATGCTGAACGCCCGTGACAAGAAAAAGACACGAGGAGATTTCCCAACACGGCAAGTCCCCAACAAAACACAGGCCCACCCTCACATCATTTTACACTTTTCTTACTCCGATCCTTCCAAGATTTTCCAACTCATTTCAGACGTAAAGAATACATTATTCTATTTATATGTTCAATAATCCATATAAGTTATAACAAACTCCAGCCCCACATTAAAAGAAAAAAAAAACCTTAAAATAACATATACTATATATATATATATATATATATATACAGCTGCATAGGTACATGAATTTGAAAACAGCTTTTCTTCTGTACCAAAACCCACTATGGTTTTGAGTTTTTGGGTACTTCAAGTTTTGGTTTTTGCATCTGGGCTGGTGCTAAATGTAAGAGGAGAGCTGGTATATAATGTTAGTAGTATTTTCAGAGGTAAAGAGTTAGCCAGTGGGTGCAATTTGTTTCAAGGCAAATGGGTGTTTGATGCTTCATATCCTCTATATGAATCCTCAAGCTGCCCCTTCATAGACCCGGAATTCGATTGCCAGAAATATGGTCGACCCGATAATCAGTACCTCAAGTATTCTTGGAAACCCGACTCATGTGACTTGCCACGGTAAACATATAGTTTTTGTTTTCGTATGATTATTCAATGTTTGAAAACATTTGAACCTTTTTATGTTTTTGTGATTCAGATTCGATGGAGAGGATTTTCTTACAACATGGAGAGGGAAAAAGATTATGTTTGTTGGTGACTCGCTGAGTTTGAACCAGTGGGAATCTCTATCTTGTATGATTCATGCTGCTGTACCAAATTCTAAGATCAGCTTTGCAAGGCAGCAGTCACTATCTTCTGTGACCTTTGAGGTCAGTAAACACATTGGGGGCGTATTCGGGAGATATTAAAATCGGATTAAAATTGAAAAACTAGTCGCTATTGATAACTTTTACTAGATGAGTGAGACCCAATAATGACTATATTTTTAATTATAATTGGATTTTAAATACGACCAAACACTGAATAAGACAAGATCGTTCATCAGCATTTTACGAAGTTTTAAAATCTGATTTTTACCCATAGAGTAAGAATTTAAGCCCTTGTTTGGTGGCTTCTTTTTTAGAAGATTGTTTTAAATAGTGATTTTTTTGGAGAACGTGTTGTTAGAAAGTATGAAAAAAATTTGGGTTAATATAAGCTACATGTGCCCGAAGTGTCATTCAGTTTATTCCCTATTTGTGGTCACAGCAATTAATTGCAAGAAATTATAAGTATTCTTGTCTGTACCCCCCAATCATTAAGTAATTAATTTAAAGTGGTTTTTGGTCACTTTCTATTATTGTAATTAATTGCATGAAATTATAAGTATTGTTGTCTGTACCCCCAATCATTGAGTAATTAATTTAAAGCGGTGCTTGCCAATACTTCTTCGGTTGAGCCCATCATACCGGCTTTGTCTAGTGCAATTTAACTCTTCTTTGTTGTTTGCGGGTTACTGCACATGAAGTGAAGTTTACCTAGTGCGCACTCACAATGGTCAGGCATCAACCCCTTAGGGGTAGTCGGGCTTCCGCGACGGGTAGCGATTGTAGGTTCCTACGTTACCAAAAAAATAAGGAAATGAAATAAATAAATTGTTATATTATGTGCAGGACTATGGTGTTACTATTTATCTTTACAGATCGCCATATTTGGTAGATATAACACGAGAAAGTATAGGCCGAGTCTTGAAATTGGACTCCATTCAACAAGGCAATGCATGGAAAGGAATGGACATGCTCATTTTTAATACATGGCATTGGTGGACTCACAAAGGAAACGATCAAGCGTATTCTACTCTATTTCCCTTTCCCTTCTTCGCAAATATCCACACAAACAAGCGCACACATATTCACTTAGGTACATACCTATATACACTATGATCGTTGTTGCAGGTGGGACTATGTACAAGATGGCTCGACCGTGTCCAAAGACATGGACAGACTAGTGGCCTTCTACAAAGGCTTGACAACCTGGGGCCGATGGGTTGACCTCAATGTTGATCCCATCAAGACTAAAGTTTTCTTCCAAGGAATTTCTCCTACTCACTATCAGTAAGTAAATCAAGAAAGCTTATGAACAAACAATTTTCAGAAAATAAAAACGCATAAAATTTGATTGGAATTGAGTAATTACAGGGGTAGAGATTGGAGTTCAGCATCAAAGAACTGCAATGGTGAACAAATACCATTATCAGGGTCGACATATCCAGCAGGAACACCTCCAGAGGTTACTGTTGTTGACAAAGTATTGAGCCAAATCAAGAGACCAGTATACCTACTCGACATCACAACACTCTCCCAATTAAGGAAGGATGCTCATCCATCGGCTTATAGCGGTGATCATTCGGGCGTTGATTGTAGCCATTGGTGCCTCCCAGGATTGCCCGATACTTGGAATCAGCTTTTGTATGCAGCTCTCACAGTGTAAGAAGATTGATAGCCACAGTTTTTATTTTTTTTAATCTGTTGAATTATTTATCTACTGGCTGTACATTTGTGGGATTCATCGAAGTGAAAACCACTGTTTATGTAATAAGGAATAGTTATTGTACCATTATTTTTTTTTATTTACTGGAGCACATATATAACAGAAAAGTTGTTAATACAAGAGTTATTGCTTGTTATGTCTGTACATGCACAGTCACTGTTTGACTCGATATATGCAGACCATAAGCTCGTAACCCTAATCAACTAAAATTTGAGATATGACGAATTTATGTTCTCAAGTAGATTTGGACCAAGTAAATTTCCTTAGTGGTGAAAAAGGATGTTAGAACATGTTACAGTTAATTCGAGCCCACTGACCACAACTCCAAGATCTGAATTAAAATTTTTACTATTTTTGCATTAAATATAACTCAGGTTTACGAAATCTCAAATTCAAAGAATTATTCATTCCTCATATTCGCCAATCTCATTGTATAGAGTAACTGCATATTTGGAATACAAAGTCCAAATTAATGTAATCTATCAGTGGATTCAATGTTCCTAGTATAAGTCAATTTTTTCTTCACCATTCCAAGTATAGCTTAAAATCTTAGACAAAGGTTTTCGAGTACAAAGCCTTGTAATGCAGTACTCTTTTTCCTATGCAACAGCCAAGTTAATTTGCAATGTGAGTGAACAACTTGCTAGAGGATGCAATTTGTTTCGTGGCCACTGGGTGTCCGGTTCTTCATTTCCTCTACGAATCTTCAAGCTGTCCCTTTATTGATCCCGGTTTCGATTGCCAAAAATATGGCCATCCTGATACTCTTGGAAACCTGATGCTTGTGACTTATCAAGGTAAATCATCCTCATACACGCTTAATCGCCAACTAATGGCTGTTTTATAACTCTTGAATAATGTTTCCTTCGAGGTTTTATGGAGCTGACTTCCTAATGAGATGGAAAGGAAAGATATATATTACCTCCTCTTTCCATCCTGGAAATTCTCACACTATATGGGTTTAGTATAGAACGTACACAATAGTCCTAGCACTGAGGATCAATAATAAAAATTAAAGAAGATGATTAAGGATGATCCTTTCTCACCATAGCCATTTTATGCATATCTGAAGGGATTTCATTCAAGATGGTTCCAATGTAACCAAAGAAATGGACTGGTTTGTGGCATTTTCCAAATGTTTGATAACTTGGGCTCATGGGTTGAGCAGAATGTCGACCCCTATAAAACAAGTCTTTTTTCAAGGGAATTTTTCAAACTATCAGTAAGCATTCTATGATACCTTTTGAAAAAGGGATAATTTATCTTCGCATTTTTATCCTCACAGAAGATTTGACCAAGAGTTGAAACACACACTTATTCAGAATAATCATGGACAGCCTAATATAGAGGATCAAAGTTTTTTTAACTTGACAGCCGGGAAATTCCATTGCTCATATCGCCTTAAATATGTGAAACAGGGGCCAGGTATGAGGTTCAAAATCAAAATGTGTTGGGGTGCAACAACCGCTTAAAGGATCAGCCTATCCAGCACGGTCGCCACCAGTTGCAGCCATTGTCAACGGAGTATTGAGTACAGTAAAGAAACCAATTTACCTGATTGATATCACGACTCTCTCACAGCTGAGGAAAGATGTTCACCCTACGAAATACGGAATCTATTCGAGTATATGTTGCAACCACTGGTGCCTTCCTGGATTGCCCGACACTTGGAACCAACTTTTTCTTGCAGCACTTCTCTTATGAGGACGACTATTTTAAATTATAGTAGCTGCCTGATTTCAAGCAGAAACGCTTCGAGATATATCTAGCCCCTGTTTGGTACACATTCTTCTAAAATACATTCTTTCAAAACTTATTTTCAACCACACATTCTTTAATAAAATAATATTTTTCATCACATATATAACTTTTCCTTACTTTTTAACCACATATTTTCCATCGTATCACTATTTAAAATACATTATTTCCTCAATAATATCTATCAAACACACAGCTAGACTAAGAATACATATTCTCACGAATTAACTAGCTATTCAAGAGGTTCTGATAATTTATCTTCATAGCTGAATTACTAGTTAGTGAAAATATCAGCCTTGCAATGATAATTTTATGTTGAATAGAATCCTAATTAGCTTGGGTCTGAAAAAATTTAGAAGAAAATAAGAAGGGATCAAGTAATAGTAGTTTACATTATTTTATGAGCGTTAATATTGATCAAATGAACTCATCAAGGAGCTAATACATAATTACAGAGAACATGTTGCAGGAATTGCAGTTAGATCTACCAAAAGAGACATAATTTTCATTGACGTTCAGACATTAGTGCTGAAATGAATGCTATCATGCGTGCAAAATCAACCAGTTCTGTCTTCATATATTCAACGAACAGGTAGGGGTTCCACAACCCCAAAGAAAAAGGTCACATACGAGCATGAAAAAGTAATCAGTTTTACAAACCTGCTAATAAATGACAGACTCGATTTACTCCTTAGACAATTTGCAAAAACAATAGTTCCTGATTGAAAATTGATATGTAAAAACCAAAAGTCCAACCATTAAAACAGAAAGCACTTGGAGCCGCAAACAAAATTATCTTTTGAAGCATAACAGTGCATAGAAATTTGGCAGGATTGAAGTACAAAGGGGAAGAATGGAAGAGGAAACTAACTTTTTGTTTCTGATTGACATGGAAATTTAATAACCAACATAAACAGCTGCATTTACAATGTAACAGTCATCATTCTTATCTCCCATTTCTTCCACATGCACACCACTTGAGCATATTAGACCACCATCCACAACCTCAACATTTGATATTGCTCCACTGTGTTAAGTAAAAATGGTCAGAGATACTCAATTACCCATGATGAACAGCTATGAAGAGAATATTATAACTCAAGTGTAAGATACTTACTAAGGGAAAACTGATTTGACCTTCTCAATATCCAAAAGATGCTGTAGAGGTTGAGGAACTCCCAGCTTAATCTGCAGTTTCATCTCATCAAAGGAAACACCAGGTATAGACCCTGTACTCCCAAAACAAAAAGTAAAATATTTCCCCACTTGAGGCAATAATTTAACTTATAAAAGGAGATAACGTCGTATGAAAAATAATCAAGGCAACAAATCCAGCCACAAGCAACATATAACGGCCTACACCAAATCAAGTCATAATGTAGCGGCACATACCTAAATAGGGACAATGGATATATGATCTTGCACTTACATATACAAAATTGATCTAGTTTACATCCTTCCAGTGTTCTTGCAGGTAAAAACTGAATCTTGATCAAGAGCCAGGATAACTAACAAATTACCGTTGTTCCATTGAAAAAAAGTAAAAACAGATAAATTATTCAAATATTAATTCCTATTTTATAGACAAAATGAAACGTGAAACAAGCACTAGAAATTTTGAAATTTCTGCAAAATGACAGACATTGGATACATAGCAAGCATGCTTCCAAAAATCCCATTCACAGGATCGAAATCTCAAGTTGAACATTGTAGCAATTTAAGTGAGGAAACAGGAGCTGATCAGATTTCCCAAAAAAAAAAAAAAACCATTTCTTCCTGAAAATAGAAAAAATGGAAAAAAGAAGCTCCTACCATCTCGATTCCAGCACCCAGAAAATTACAAAATACAACATTTCAATAAATCAAGTAAGTTCTTTGACGTGAATTCAATACACACTAATCAAACAATTGTAACTTATAGCTGATAGACTTCAGCAAACAACTCCACATATACAATGATCATGAGCCACAATACTTATATACCAACAAGGTACCAAGGAAAAACAATCATTTAGGTCATGTATCTATTACATCACTACTAATCTTATATACAGGTTACATAAACTCGCATGTATATACGGATAGCCCAAAAAATATCACTAAAACAATAAATAGGAACAAGAGGAAATACCTCTCCTGAAAGCAGGGATTGAATTAGAAGAGATAGCATCCCTACAAGCCCGCATTGCAGCTGACGTAATATCCTGCCTGTTTGTCCATCAAAATTTTCACATTGAACGCCATACATATAAATGTGTCTTCGTGCGTGCGTGCGTGCGAGCGCGTGACTGGTGAGAGATTAGGGAATTGATTTACCCATGTTGATCATAGCCAACACCCATTTCGACAAATAGGAGCTTCAACGAAGAATTTGGCACGGAGTCAACGGTTTTCGCCGTACTTTGATCACTGGCCATTGCCGCCGTCGTAACCGTAACAGGAAGACGAATTGGAGGGCAGAAAAAGGAGGGCTTTCTCAGTTTGTAATGGGAAAATGGAAAATTGACAAGATTGATCGAACCGAAACTCGTTGAAGAAGGTAGAATTGGGGAAATTACAAAGCCTCTAGAAATAGAAAGAGCCGTCATCTCTGCCAAATTACACAGATTTTTTACTTTCTAGGTTCTACCAATGACTCCACGCTGGCCAGGGCCTCCCTTTCGATACCCGTGGGTTCCTTTTTCTTTTAAGTTAAAAATGTAAGGATATTGCTACAACTACATTCATTTTTTTGCTAATATTTTACTTACACTTACAAACAATAAGCTGTGGGGACTACACATTTAAATTTTTTTTATTTATGGGGCCCACATGCACGTGAGAGGGTGTAACATTTTCGATAGAAATAAAATTGTCCAAAATGTAATATGATTAATGCTTAACATTTTCTAAATTCTATTTCAACAAGTGTATAAAAGATGCCACGGCCATAGCGCCAAATCTGGCACGGCCCGCTACAGTAGTAGGGCCAACCTACGTCCTTCAAGAGCCGTGTAGGACCTAGAGTCCGAAGGACCATGCTTCGATCATATAACATCCTTAATATATGTTCTCGGTACGATATACAATATTTTTTATTTCAAAAATTGATAAATTTATAAGCGCACTTGAAGTTATAAAGATAAAAATTTTGAGTGACCCCTAAATGACATTATCTTTTCCCAATGCCCAAAGCAAAATACATATACATATATATATATATCACTTTATATTTTAAATTTTAATGGTGTTCTAAATTTATTTTGTCAAACAATGGACATTTGCCATTGATCAATGCGGCTTGCCCATGAAACATCCTTAAATAATATATTGACTAATTAGTAATATCCCAGTCCAGTTTGTGCATATCGACAAGGTAAGGCAATTAGATTTCAACACACTCATCATCATCATCCTCATTATCCCAGTCTAATTCAAAAGTGCCAGCTGACTTCATCAGCTCTGTTAATCCGGTTATGTCCTCCAGATATGTAGGATGGTTAATGGCTTCAAGTATGAACTCCATCCCCCTCTTCTGATACTCCGATACCACCTGAACAACATTAAATTTCACAAATGAAAGACGAGACATCAACTGGCAATTTTGAGCAGAATAAATGTCAAAAAATGATTCAAAAACATGTTTCAGAATCCATATTACACAATTGGTGCAAAAAGAAAGAAAAATGATCAATTAGAGTGCAGTCATAACCAAGAAAATGATCAGAAAACAAGATTGGCAAAATTTACGACTGCTTTAAGTGCGTGTGTCAAGGAGCTGATACTTACAGTGGAGCTACATGCTGTGCAACTAGTTGAGGCATGACCCACAAGTGTCATCTGAGAAAATTGAGAGAGGGAGCCTCGAATCTGATGGGGCAAGATACCAAGAGGCTGCTCGGTGCTTGAAGAATCGGTTGAGTTTGCAAATTCAGCTTTGGTGAATTTCCTAAACAAGTACAATGCTTTAAAAGGAGAGTATAACAAACTAATTCTCTATTTTAAAGTTCTCAACTTTCATGTAGCAGTACGATCTGTAGAACTTACCCAGAAGGATGATGCAGGATTCCTACAAGAAGTTCAACTGCAAGTGATGATGCAATAGGAGCAAGCCCTGGACGAGTAACAGTGCATTGCTGGTCCAAGGTCCGATTGGTGGTTGACTGCACAAAGGCCATAATAATCAATGAGGTTGAAATAAAAAGAATGTGAAAAGTGAAAACTTATATCAGTTTGCTTTAATTATTACATCAACTGGAGCAACCACGTCATTACAAAAGTAACAACCCAATCTTTGTCTAGTCTCATTGTTGTCGAGGGAGACAGTTCCCATTTGAGCAGATAAATCAGTCAGAGTTTCTGCTTTTATGTCATGGTTAGAGCTCAGAGGACCAGCTCCATGACGCATAACTAGGAAGCTGTCGAACCCTAGAGCTGCTGTAATAGTGATCTGTGATGAAGCAAACAAGTTTGTTTCAAAAAGAGTATACTGAGAAAACATGATTTCCTATCTGAAGTTGGAAATCCCAAACGAGATGACACCAAGGTATAACCAAGAAAAAAACAAAAAGCACAGGAAATATGCAAAAAAGATTGCATTGGAGTAGCACGAGGGATAAAATTCTCATTCTTAAACTGAAAATAGGATTAAACTAAAGAGATAAACCTTGTTAGCACTGGCACAAAGAAGACTTGGGAGCCATCTACTTTCACGTGTATCAGTTAGCAAAAAGATGGCATCATGAGAATCAATCAAACTGATTAGTCGTCTGCATTCCTCAATAACACTATTTTCTTCCTGGCAAGGTACAGGGTGCCCTGGCATTGGAATGGCCATCACAACACCTTCTGCTTCCTGACAAAAAAAAAAAAAGAAAAAATGATAATAATTCATGTCCAATTGCTGAACAAATAAAACCAATAAATATATTTAAGCAGAAACTACTTACAACTGCAGGAAAGATTCGTTTAAGACTTTCCACTGCTGCAGTCACCTTGTATTCACCTCCATTCAAGCAGTCGTCCAAGGTATACAGGGACTGCCGTAGTGGATTAGACATAGCCACCTTGCCACTATCAAGCAGGGTAATTTTCCTGACACCCCATGCCTGCAAAATATAAGCTTTTGATTACCAAGCTCAACAAGGATATAATTTTAACTGAGTCTTGAATGTTCAAATGCTAACCATAAGCATTCGAGCAACTTGGCATCCAAGTGTGCCAGCCCCAAGGAGGAGGCATCTTGCCGAAGACAAGACATCGAGGTTTAATGAAGGCAAGGCACGCCATCTCATTAGCTTCAAGTTCAAATCTGCAGCTGATATGGCCAACCTGTTAATAATGAGCCGCAAAGCAGTAAGGAAAATACCAAAAATACTGTTCTGTAGGTGAAGTGATAATTTATAGAAGATACCTAGTTGGATCCATATTGTTAGCAAGGCTGATAAATCTTGGAACCTTTCTTCCTCTGTTACTTTCCCAACCCACAGCATTTGGCATTTTATGATTGGTTTTCCAACCTAAACAAAGTTCACATTTTTCAGGAATCCCTGATTGTTTAATAATTGCAATTACCTATATAAGACAAGTGAATCACAAAAAGATTTGTTCCTCAATTACCACTACAGTACCTTGTGAATTTGATATCAATGCTTCACCCACCAAGGACAGTCCAAGATCCGCAAAACCACGGTTCTCACGGTAGCACAAAAATGGAACTTTCTCAAGACCCCATCTTACATGAATATATAATAGAAAGTTTCGAAGAGGCCAACCAGGATTATTTGGAAAATGACAAGGGTCATAAAACCCAAAAAGAACCTGC
This sequence comes from Fraxinus xanthoxyloides, assembly GCA_903798325.1. Taxonomy (NCBI): domain Eukaryota; kingdom Viridiplantae; phylum Streptophyta; class Magnoliopsida; order Lamiales; family Oleaceae; genus Fraxinus; species Fraxinus xanthoxyloides. The sequence goes on along the minus strand of CAIGRL010212087.1, from coordinate 3,570 downwards.
AAGGAATATAGACATACGTATATGTTAATTAAATGTTTCTTCCATTATGACCAATTGAAGCTAATATAGAGTTCCATTTGTTCGTCAGTAATAGGACAGTCAATTTTATTAATATATAATACTATAATCATATAAATACAGGTTTCCTAATATGTAAGTGGTATTATATTGACAGACCTTATGACCATTACTTCGGCAGTCTTCAAAGTCAATCAGATGCCTAACCGTAGCAATTGAGTTCGAATCAATAGAAACCAGGAAGAATGGAATATCTGCAAGAGACTAGAGGATTTAAACCACCAACACAAAGAAAAACATTGACAATGGATCAACAAATGCTCACGAAATCTGTTACCTGTTGTTGAGGACAAGTTACGCCACTCATTACAAGCAGCCGCTAGGGACTCAGCCTATAAACCACAACAGTATCTTTTAAATTAAAAACAATTTATGAACGAGAAGCTAAAAATATTCTCAATATTATTAATATTGGTATCACCTCTTCTAAGCTAAACAAGTGGGAAGCTGGCTTCAAAGTAACCAAGGTTGCAGGAGGATCAAGCATTAGAGCAGGGAAAGCAAACCAGTAACGAAAGCTCCATTTCTTTAAGTCTGCAAATGAAATAACAAGGAATCTTAAAAGAATTCTGCTATCCTCCTCAGCTTTTCCCGAATGAATGTCCTCCCATATCTGACATTTAAAGAGAAATAAGGTGATATGAGATGCATATTCACCACCTGGGTAATCTGCCTTTTATCTGGTTACACTAGTAGTTTCAAGTATGGCATGGAAAGTATCCAAAACAATTGAAAAGTTCTTTACTGAGAATAATGTAAGACATAAATTGCATGTTGAAATGGACAACAAAGCTACCTTCTCCGCTTCTGCCTCAAGTAAGCTCTGCTTGTCAAGAGCTTGGAAGCCTTCATATGTATTTGTATTGTAGAGAATGCCAGGGACAGAACACCTATTCCTATTCCCACGGCTTGGTTCTGGCACCGATGATTGTTCACTTGATTCAGTAGGTAAAGATTCGGCAAGAAGAGTTAAATGATTTGACACTTGATGATGTGAGCATGGTGCAAAATAACCTGACATGAAACCAGAAGAAGCAATACTATATGCTCACATCATGACAGGATATTGTGCTTTTTATTCATCAGGAGTAAGATCAGAGATAGGAAACAAAGAAATACAAGAAATATAACTATAGCAAAGGTTTAAGACCAGTTCATGGTTGGCAGACCACTTGTTTTTATGCACCCATTATTTCACTGTGTCCGCACTGTAGTCGATATAGCCCAGTCAAAACTATCCACACAAAAAGTGTAAAAATTACGGTAGTGTATCATACTATTCAGTACCTATATGTAGCTAACAAGGCATGGAATGCATATTGTGAACTACAACAATGATTAAGGAGCCAAAGAAACCTAGATTAAGAGATAATTGAGTATGACATTACTTTGTTAGGATCTCATACAAGACTTTATGGCCCTGACCTACTCTCTCTGCCTCTCGCTTCCAAAACTCTTTTTTTCCTTTAATGCTAAAAACAGCCATCTAACCATATGAAAACCCTTCTAAGAACCTCAGTGTGCCACACACCCACAAAAATATTGTTATTACCCAATAGTCAATGCCATCCTTTTCTTCACATCATCCATTACTGGTTCTGTCAAATTACATACAATAATGTTTCTTATAAATTTTCAAACGAAGTTACATTTTCTCCAGGATTGACAAATAAGAAAGGATGTCCAATAGAATTTAAGGTTTTCAAGCCTTGGCAAAGCATTAAGCACTGTTAAAATTTATGCAAACACCTCGTACCTAAGAGCTTCCATCTATATTTTATAATTCACAAACTTAATAACTCTGGTTAATACATTCATTCATGATGCAAGTATTGACAATAGCGTGTTTCATAAAAGGAAAATACACATTTTCCCATCACTTTCTAGTTTACACTACCCTGTTTCCCTCAGAGAAAACATTGCCAACAGGTAGATCCACAGATCAGCATGAACCCTTTCTCTCTAGCTTTAGCAACCCCTACACTTGCAATGTGTGCAAGCATACTCTAGGGCCAAGCATGATTTGTGTTATATTCAGTTTGATCTTTACCTTGTTATCAAGACAGAAAATAATCCTAAAATATCACAAGATGCAAAGTTGCCTCCAACAAATTGAAACCTTCTAATGACAGGCTATAAACAGCAAAAAGACAGGAAGACTTCCAGGCATGTAAATGTAAGTCAAATGCAACAGACAGTTTACCAGTTATTTGAATTGGAGACTCATCGAGTCCTAGCTTGTTGAGCTTCAATGAAGACAACCTATGCCAAAAACCCTCATCCACGGCACTCTGAAAGGGTGCAAATTGAAGAGTGATTTCCTTCCCATGGTCCACCATTCTGGCCGGTCTGATTTTCTCTCCAGTTTAATTTAGTTTAGGTGAAGAAAGGTCCCTCCAACAAAAATATCTGATAGAACGTGAATTAAAGCTATCTAGAACTAACAAGAAAGAATCCAAACACCTAGCAAGACGAGGTGCAACAAATTAGGTTCAGGAGTATATGTGAAAAATAATAACTTCTGTTAAAATCAAATTCTTAGACCACTAAAAATTGAATGAAAAAAATTAATATAACCAAGTGACGGTGGGTAATCTTGAGTTCCACAATCTATTTCAGCTCATATCGAAGGCATATTACATCATCACTTCAAGAATGGTGCACGCAACCATATGACAAACTACAGTCTTCAATATATGACTCAAGACTCAAGATTCGAGTAAGTTTAACCAGTCACACTAATTAATCAATACTGAAAACGTCACATTGAAATCAGCTATAGATGCGATAAATTTCAACAAAACATGCAGCCTCAGATATGAAATTGAGCGGAATAATCGATGCAACATCTTGGAATTCCATAATTTAATCCCAAAAAAAAAAAAAAATGCTTTTGATTATGCTTGAGAAAGAGATGCGGGTACCTTACGATGCTTCTGATGCCGTTAAAGTTAGTTCGAGAGTTGGTCAAATACAGATGGGGCAAATGAATTTCTTTTATTCCTTTTAAACTATGTTATCGAAAACGGACCGGAACGTCCGGTTCTAACTGAAATCGGGTCTCAGATGAAAACCGATGGAATTTGGTTACAATCAGAGGTCAAACCCGTAACCGGTTCCCCCGGCTCATAATTGTTAACGAAAAAAAAAAAAGGATATTTTTTTGGGTGAAGTTGGGTATTGGTTGGAAAGTGCATGAGTGTGTACTATTTAAATATACGACCGCGCTATTCGTACCAGCAGCTCTACATGGTGCTTGACACGGTGTCACGAGCCGCAACTTTGCTTAAGTCCCGTGATCCTATCGCAGTCGTAGATTGTCCAACTTCGAACGCACATTGTAAATACTTTATTTAAATAAATAGAAATTAGAAAAATTTTAGTATGCTTCTTCGGCCAAAAGACGTCTACTCCCGTCATTTGGGTTTTTGTTTCGAAATCTATTATAGGGGGTATTAGTCTTTCAAACATTTTCAAGCTTTCTAGTGTTCG
>CAIGRL010212013.1:0-11025 GCA_903798325.1 Fraxinus xanthoxyloides | reverse complement strand
TTGCACACTGTTCTGCATACTACATTCTGGTGGTGATATTATTCGAGCACTAACTCAGTTCGCCTGGGTAAAATCCGTTGTGCTCAGGTTTTACTGGTTAGTTGTTGTATCCTGGGAAGCAGACGTTCTAGTTACACCTCAAGCACGAACGGTGAGGGGGCGAATCTGTTTTAAGGAAATTGTGCTCGTGCAGGCCTCGGTTTGGAAATAGTTTTCTCGCTGTAATTTAAATTTCTTATTTTTTTATTTTACTGTAGTTAACGAATTTCTTTTCCTTGTTATTTTCTTTTCATAAGTTGTTTATCAAATCTTAATAAAGACATACAATTAGATTAAGTTTGTATTTCAGCCTATTAGTTCATCCACTGCAATATTTCAATAGAAACTAGGATTGGAGCAGCATTTGGAAGGGTGCTTAGGACTTCGGATCCTACAACGGTGGCAGTGATGTTCGTTGCAGGAATATGTGCAAGAACATTGGGAGAAACCCAGTTGGCTGCAGCTGCATTCGATTGCCCAATGCATAGTAGCTGATCGTTGGGAAGAGATACAGTAACTCGTATTCCAGTATTAGCAAGTGTGAGTAGCATGGCTCGGTCTGCATCATAAAGCCTGACATGGTGGATTTACTCAGCTTTGAGAAGAGCCACCAACTCGGTTGGATTTGGCATGTCAGAGAGTGTTGTGCATATATTTACACCAATGAAAGCATCTGCAGAATAGAAAATAAGAGAAATTAGGGGAATGGGCTGATCAGCAAAAGACACTGAACATAACATCTAAATCAGTAAACAACTAACTGACACGAGAGTGCGACAAAAATCTATGGGGGGTGCCACGTTCAAGTTTCCATTCAATGAGCCCTCGAATAAAGATTTGGAGAAAGTGGAGATTTTGATTAATTTTGGTCATGATGAGCCCAGTTGGTGGGTCTGGGTCACTGAGGACATGGTTCTGAGTTAAGGGATTAAATAGCAAATCAACAATCCCACAAGGCATAATCACCCCGTTAGATCGCTGGCACAGAAGGACCACTTCGCAATCAAGGTGAATCCCAAAACAAAAAAAAATAAAGCTTTATTGTAAAAATTCAAGCAGAAGGGAGATCAAGACTTGGACGGGAGGAACTTTGGGACAAAACTCCTCCCGCCATGAGAAAATCCAACTAAGATAACAAGAGAAAATTCTAAGGAATAGGCTCTCAATGATACACAACAAGATTCTCGATGCCTCTTAATATAAGAGATTCTCTCGTTGTATAGAATCAAAATTACAATTAAATATGGTAGATATTGAACTAAATATTCACTAATGGTAACATATTAAATACAAAGATTGATGCTTTATATTTCACCGACATTTTTAAGAAGATCAAGATAATGATTCAGCCACGAGTAGGGCTGGGCGAGGGTTGGATTGGTTTTGAGGTCAACCCAAACTCAACCCAATATGTTCGGTTTGACAATAATTGAAACCAGAACCAACCAATTTATGGTTGAAACCCAACCCAATCCAAACCGACCAAACTCGGGCTGGTTTGGGTTGAGTTGATTGGTTTGGACTTGAGTCCAATTGAAGTTGGACAATTTTTTTATGAGCCCAATTGTTGAGCATTTTTTATTGAATTCGAACAACTTGTTTAATGTTTGATACCATTTCAATTTAAACCAATTTCAGTTACATTAAAAATGTCGATTTGAAAGGCCGTAAGTCAATTGAAATTGGATCAATAGTTCACGGGGTTAAATTACATTCCAATAGAACAATATAAATTAAAAATATTATAAAGCCTATTAAAAAGATTTTATTATGATCAAATTAAATAGATATTAAATCCATCTAAACACATGTTGAATATTGTATATTATACCTATTGAATAAAATGAATTCAATATAAATACTAAAAATGTTAAATCATTCAAACTCAATATAAAATATCTTCCTTCAATCTAAGTGTTTAGTCAAAAATCACTTCAAAAAATTGAGTCAAGAAGTCGACGCATGAGCAGCAATGAGAGGCAGAAGAGACAAGAGGCAGTAGAAACGTAAGGTGGAGGAGAATTTCGATCATTAAGTTTAGGTTTTTTATTTTAAGTGCTAATTTTCTTTTTATTTTTTAATTTATTAGGTTGGGTTGTGTTGGGTTGGGTTGGGTATGGTTGGGTTGAGTTTTAAGAGATAACCCGGAATCCAACCCGATCTAAAATTTGATTTCTTAACCTGAACCCAACCCAATTGAACTAAAAAACCTATCCAAACTGGTTGGTTTGGGTTAGGTTGATCGGTTTGATTGGTTCGAATTGATTTTTGCCCAGCCCTAACCACGAGTTTGATAAATTGGTACTGATCTCCCATTCTCCCAGGAAATAAAAAGTATCCCCAATCCCGTGATAAAAAAAACTCAGCGAAAAAAAGGAAACCAACACCCTCATGATTTTGGCAATATGCTCTAACCACTTTCCAGTTTTAAACATGAGGCCTAATATCTCATTTTTGCCTTTCTTCATGTGGCTCTACCGTGAAAATACTTAGATCACTGACCCGGTGACTTCTATCTAGAAACTTATTTGCTCAGCATGTGTATTTCGTACATGTTTTGGTTCCCACCAACCATTTTGCTTATGCCATGCTTTTAGTTTCATTGCATGTTTGTGACTATTCTCGTATTCCCTTTCCCACAGTTGATGCCTATGTTTCAGCAATAATTTCATTACACCACCCTTCCTCCTTCATCCATAGTTATTCGAAACAGAACACCTCCAACTGACGTATACAATGTCGATAATTTCATACTAATCATGCCTAGAACTAGAATCACATATATTAATTCATAGTTCGTAATTCATACCTGCAGAAGACATTGTTATGAATATTACCAACTTGATCTTCATCTCGTTGCTCCTTAAAATAATCAGCCATCAATGGGGCAAGCCAATAAACGATATGGAGAGGAGAGGAGACCTAGCCATTAATATATGAAATTATAAAGTCGGCCTATTGCCGACTCTGACCCTAATTAGGGTTTACATAATTTCGGCCCACATACTTCAAATTATCACATTATAATAATAAAGCCCGTAAGGTGTATAATCACCTAAGTGATCGCTAACATATTAGGTCTAATCACAGCATTATTGCAAACTATACATCTAACCCGTAAAATACACAATCAAATGGAAGCCCACAAAGTAGAATTATTTTAACATTCTCCAACTTAGACAAACATTTGATTGCTATAGAACAAAAAATTTAACCTTCGGGTTAGACTACATAGGTGGCCACACAAGTATAGCTACAATAATAACACTTTACACAACATGATCCGGTCCAACAAGAATGTTAACATCGAACATAGAAGTCATTACACCAATCAAACTATGTAAGACCACTCCACAGCTACAAATACCAACATCCACATGGATCCTCATTCTCCAACCAATGTGGTAGTATGCAGTATGAACTTAGTATCAAATGTGATCAAAATTGTGATAATTCATATCCGTCCTCAAAATGCTTTTAATCAGAATGAAGCCACATGTCTCAAAAGAGACTCGTCTTATGTCTTTAATTGTCATATCTTGAGATCAAAATTATATCATAATAAAAGACATAAGTCAAATGGATGCACAAAATAATTTATGGATAGGGAAATACATTTTATTATTGGAAGGGACTATATCCGATGAACATATGGGTTACCTACATACCACGTGAAAGGATCAAGCCAAAACGCAGTTATCTTCCATAAATAACTTCCATTAACAAAAAACATCAAAGGCTTCCACAGTAGCCATCTTAGTAACATGTGTCTTAAAAATTTTAGGAGCGAATCCCTTAGTCAAAGAATCTGCAATCATCGCCTCTGTACTAATATTTTCTGTTTTTGGCTTCCCTTCCTTAACTCTGTTTCTGACCACCAAATATTTGATGTCAATGTATTTTGATTCACTATAACTTTTATTATTTCTTGAAAAGAACACTGCTGCGTTGTTATCACAACAAATAGTAATTGATTTCGAGATGGAGTCAACAACTTTCAGCCCAAAAATAAAATTACTTAACCAAACAGCTTGAATTGTAGCTCTATAACATGCTACAAATTCAGTCTACATAGTAGAAGATGCCATAAGAGTCTGCTTAATACTTTTCCACGAGATAGCACCACCAGCCAACATGAGAATATAACCTGAGGTTGATTTCAAATCATCTTCACATCCAACAAAATCAGAATCTGCTTAGCCTACCACCTTAAGATGATTTAAACGCTAGAAAGTGAGCATGTAACTTTCAGTTTTCTTTAAGTATCTCATAAATTTTTTATACGCTTTCCAATGCTCTTTCCTTGGATTTAACTGAAACCTACTGAGAACACTGACTACATAAGCAATATCTGGTCTAGTACAAACTTGAGCATATATCAAACTCCCCACATCACTAGCATATGGAATCATCTTCATAGATTCGCTTTCTAGCTTATTCCTTGGACATTGAGTTTTGTTGAACTTATCCCATTTTATGATAGGTACATCAGCAGGTGCACATTTTTGCATATTGAATCTTTCTAGAACGCGTCGTATGTAAGCATTCTGAGAAAGTCCCAACACGCCACGATTTCTATCACGATGTATTTCAATGCCAAGCACATAAGTAGCTTCTCCAAGATCTTTCATTTCAAAATTAGTAGATAACATTTTATTTGTCTCATGAAGCAACCACGAGTCACTACTAGCAAGCAAAATGTTATCAACATACAGGACAAGATAAATAAGATTTCTCCCACTGGTTTTAAGATAAATATATTGATCAACAGTATTTTCAACAAAACCAAGAGAAGTCACAATCTCGTCAAATTTCAAATACCACTGCCGTATGCTTGCTTGAGACCATATAAGGATTTATTCAACTCATATACCAAGTCTTCTTTTCCCTTCACAACAAAACCTTCACATTGTCTTATGTGAACCCTTTTGAAAGGATTATAAATTCTCACCTCAACTAGACATCCCTAAACTATGAAATAAGCCAAACTTGGCTTACGTCATATCCATAACTCGAAAGGTGTCTTTGCAATAGCTTTACTCGGAACTCTGTTCAAAATATACATAGCATTCTTCAAGGCTTCATTATATAGATATTCAGACAAATTCGTTCTACCCATCATGCTACTGACCATATCTTTAAGAGTCTGATTACGTCATTCAAAAATGCCATTTTGTTAAGGTGTTCCTGGCATGGTGTATTAAGGCACTATGCCACACCATTGTAAAAACTTTGCAAAATCACTCATGTTTTGACCAGACTCATCATACTTCTCATAGTACTCACCACCCCGGTCAGATCTTACAAATTTGACGCTTTTCCCACATTGTTTTTCTACTTCCATTACCAAAATTAAAGGAAAAACCAAAGCATCAAATTTCGATATAGAAATTAAATTCTGTCTCATTGTTGGTACAAAAACAGTATTCACTAAAACGAAAGAGAAACCAGACTTCAAAGATAACTTCACTACTCATATGAACTCAACCTTCACTTGAACTCCATTCCCAACGCACAAGCTTACTTCATTCTCACTTGGCCTCCGTTTGCTTGTGAACCCATGTAAAGAATTCACAATATGAATATTAGTTCCTGAGTCTAACCACCAAGAATTCAACGAAAAATCTACAAAAGAAAACTCAAAACAAACTAAGGCCAAGGCTCTACTTGCACCATCATATCTCATATTCATCAGTTTGTCCATCAGATCTCTTGTTTCAACTTTATAAAACTCAACAAATCTCACTCCTATGTCATCCACAAAATTTTTAGCATTTTCATTATCTAGAATAGCACCCAAAATGGAATTGAATATGGAGCGCTTAATATTGTTCAAACAAAGTCTATTAGCCTTTTTCGACTTTTCATACTCAGCTACATATTAAGGATCGCTTTTATCTGTAGGTTTCGAAAGTTGTTTCTCCATTGCAAAATCCAAGCCCAAAAGACCAAGTTCTATTTTTTCGTCTCGTTTCCATCTCACATAATTATTTTCAGTCAAGGTTCCAATAGCAGACAATTGACTCAAAATAGCTGAGGCATTTAAAACTTTGGAAATATAAAATAACATGTTTAATATCATCCAAACATAGTGCATGCTGACAATGGATAATAACATATTAATCTAATTAACGTGGGCTACTAATTAGATAGTTTGTAATTAAAGTCAAAACCAAATGAACATTATTACGGTAAGAACCTAGATGCATCATTATAAAGTCACATTTGGGCTAACATATAACACGCTGTAAGGTACTCTTAAAACACATAATGAAGTTAGTTAACAAAACGGATTGGTTTTCGAAACACCAACACTATTGAGCATAATGAGATTTCTAGACCAAATAAGCTTGTTAATTGTCCTATGTCAATTTTCAAAAATATCACATATAATAACACCTTTGGACAAAATTCTATATGTAATAATTCAAAATCACGACGCTAACGTCCAATTTTTTATTTTTATTTTATTTTAATTTTTTGAAGAAAACCAAATAAAAATGAGTGTGTCACTTTGGCAGCTACCACCCACTTTTATTTCAAAATATTTCTTTTAATGGGAGCACTAAGACGGACTTGAAGTCCACGAAAAAATTCAATAATAATCACGCACCATAATCACAATCATTAATTGGTGAAAAAGCAAAATTCATGCGCGATTGTGAGACGAAATTGGAAACTAAATTTCAATATATAAAAATAAAATTTAAGTGGACAAATAATGGATAAATAATAACATTTAATAAATAGTAACAACGTTTAATTATATCAATAAAAATATAAAGTCGTCAATTTTAAATGTAATTTTAATTTAATGCAGCGTGAAGTTGCTTCCACAGCGTGCAACAACGCCCTGCTTTCCACGACGTGCTTGTTCAGCGCAATGCACGCGGTGGCGACTACTACCACCAGTTGCCAATTGAAAACCCATCATATATATATAACCATATACAACACGAGAAGAAGAAAAAGAGGAGGAAATAGGGCAGGGGCGAAGACAACTATATTTGACGTCAAAATAAGCACAAGGAGTTGTAGGTTTTAATTATCAATAAAGAAACTGATTGCTTGATTATGGATGTCGACGAAGGTCAAGGCAGCGTAGGAACTAGGAAGCGATGGGATGGTAAATTGCTTGGAGCTTTTCCCAAATACTATTGCTTGATTTTTGGTGAAAAAACAATTATAAAAACATATATGCTCGAGATGGTGAAGCTGCAGTTTATGTTTTGGGTTTTATGCTTTGATAATATACCCACACATATATGCACGAGAGGGACGAGAGAGAGCAGGCAGTACATAAATATCAATTAATTTTTTTTGTTTAAAAGATTCTGATCTTAGTATGCCTGCTCTTATACCAATTGTAGATAATTTCATAGTAATCTTGTTAAGAACAAGAATGACATAGATCAAATCGGGGTCATCTTTAAATATATGAAAAGCCCTATCAATTATATAAAGGCGTTTGAGGACCATAAAACTAGCGGGATAATAAACACTAACACAATATTTGTAGAATCATAAAAACTTGTCAAAAAATTTTTAATTTTAAAAACTATAATCCAATGGTACTCAATCAAAATAATATCGTCTTTGTCTCTAATATGCCTATTGTTATAAAATTCAGTTACTAAATATTCAAAACTTTCACATGATTTTGATAATAAGTGGAGTTTTATCTACACCCTACGTCACTAATAAATGTTTTTGTATGCGTCGCCCTACCTTGAGCAAAAGATTCATCAAATGCTTGTTTTCTATTAAGTGCAATCGTAATATATACTAGTGCATTCCTAATTCGTTGAATTTCATCATTATTCTTGTACTATTAAATTAAAATTATAGCATACACATCAAATATGAAACAAAAAATCACTGAAATCGGGGTTGAAGTATTCTGTGCAATTTATCAATGACAACCTTATTTACACTAACGTTGTCAAATGTAAAGGAGTGAATTTTACTTTCCCAACGATATTCTTTAACAATGTTCACAATAGCATTAATATGTTTTAGCGTTATGAGGGAACTCAATAATTTTAAAAGCAATAAATTTTTTATGCATAATCCAAAGTGTGTCTATGTAGTGTGCAGTTGTAGCTATATAACATCGTTTATTGATCTATTCCCATACATCTGAAGTTAAACATATAACACCTCCATAATTTTGTAAATCGACAATCATTTGTTTCTTTGAATTAAGGAAATATTCTATTGTATCAAAACGAAGAGTATTTAGACTTACCCTAACGTACCTCGATTGAAAATATTATTTCACGTAGGCAACGAAATGTTGGTTGTCCGCTATTTCTAGTGGCAACTCAGTTGTGGCAAATGAACGTGAATCCATTTGTGAATTGGAAATTTGTAATGAGATAATTAATATTGAATAATTAAAATTGAATGTTGAAGTAGAATTGAAAAGTGAATGTGAATTATGTAGTAGTGTAGAAAATCGATTGACGATTATAAATAAAATGTAGAAGAGTATAGAATGATATTGATAATGAAATGTAGAGAGTAGAGTAGAGAATGAGAGTTTGATTGTAAGTTTTTTAGTGGAAAAAAATGAAATTGAAAAAAATAATAATGACCAAAACGGTCAATTTAGCTTTTTAATTTTTTTTTTTTTTTTTGCTAGCCACGAGCTGGCTACTCGCCTTCCACGAGCCCACGAGCTCTGCGAGCAGCTCACCTCATAATGAGTTGAGTAGGCTCGGCTTGTGCTTTGACGAGCCGAGCGGTCAAGCCTACGAGCCGCTCGACTCAATTGCCACCGCTACCAACCATATCATTTCATAAAAAGGGTGGGGTGGGGTGGGGGGGTGGAACACTAGGATATCATCAGACGCCCCATTCCAACTCTTCGAGGCAATCCTTGAAAATTTTATTTGGAAAAAAAAAAAAAAAGTCAGATCTATTCGCTTCCTATTTCCAATTCTTCTTAATGGCTTAATGCAGGTATTGATGCATATGTAAAGTAATTGGTCGATGATTTTATGATTAATGTCAAAGTTCATTGTGATTTTTGAATTTTGTTATGGTAACACTATCTGTTAACGCAATTTGACATTTCAGAATTTGAAATCGATTGATTGGGATAGTTCTGTTGATGTGTGATGTTGGATGCCAGAAGTTCTGTTCGTGGCCGACTATTAATTTCTGCGGATCCTCTTCGTCAACAAGATTTCGATTATGTTGACATTTGGAAGATGAGAGAAGCTGATGAAGACAATGATCATGATAGTGATCCTATTAATAGATTTTGGAACTATACCCATTTCCTGAATTAACAAGATCAATAATCAACAAGTAAATACATAATTTTCAGGCCACGATTTAACTAAGAAATGGGGTCACAAAAGTCACTTGATTTTTTACGCAAACGATAATACATTCCAGAATTCAAATGGGAAAGAATACATTAAAGTTAAATCACCAAACTTAAATGCCTAAAGATTTACTTGCTACTTACATGCATGTGCATCGTGGAAAGTTCCGAGTTAAATTCTCAGATTTCAGTACTAGTTTCCTTGCAGGTAGACAGAGAAATGTAGCCCAGTGCATCATAAGTAGCCGAGAAGCCAAAACCACCCTACTCTGAGGTGGCACCGTCGGAAGCTTTCCTGCAGAGTTTGTATGGTGCGAAGTTCATTGCCCTGTACAAGCAGAGGAAGTGAAGAAATAAACATTTCGATACTGTACACACTCAGAGAGAGAGAGAGAGAGAGAGAGATAACAAGAGGACAGTTACATAGGCCTGTTATGCACTCCTGGTTTGTCTGTGAGTGAATATATTCCACTAGATTTGAGTTACCGAAAAAGAAAAAATTCAAATATGAATTCAACAATGTACAATGGTTTACCTTTCCTTGCGTTTCTCGAGAAAGCGAGCGAGGGATGCTTTGCGTGCCTGTGGAACAGCTACATAAAAATACTTCTTTTAGTACAAGTAATGGCATTTGGGCAAACGTTGTAACTGGAGATTATGAAGTTAATCCATGGTATTGAAATAAGGCACAATTAACTGAAGCTGAAAGCATTATGTTTAAAATTGAAAAATTATGCAAATGTAACATCAGAGCATAACATACCAGATGATATTATGGCAGTTGCAGCTATAGATCCTAGAGACGTTACCATTCTTGGAGGCTCCACTTTGCTAACAAGATTGGTTGAGAAGCCAAGGGAATTAGATACCTTGANTCTTTTAGTACAAGTAATGGCATTTGGGCAAACGTTGTAACTGGAGATTATGAAGTTAATCCATGGTATTGAAATAAGGCACAATTAACTGAAGCTGAAAGCATTATGTTTAAAATTGAAAAATTATGCAAATGTAACATCAGAGCATAACATACCAGATGATATTATGGCAGTTGCAGCTATAGATCCTAGAGACGTTACCATTCTTGGAGGCTCCACTTTGCTAACAAGATTGGTTGAGAAGCCAAGGGAATTAGATACCTTGATGTCTTCACTGTTAGCAGGCGGTGTACTGCCAGACTGATCAATTGGATGAGAGGAAATAGATATAGGACTTGAGAGACCAGAGCCGGGTGGCACATTCAAGCTTTGGTTCATCAATGCTTCATCAGCTGCTGCAAGTTTGGAGGCAGGTGGATCAATGCAAAGTCTTGATTGTGCCATATTAGATAAGACACACCCACTTCCAGCCAAAAGTATTATCGCCTGAGCCTGGTGAACACCCAAGTGAAAGTGTGAAGAAGTTTAATAAACTTTCAATTGTCATTATAAAAATAACAAAGGTAACACATAAAGCACCTTCTCTGGGGAGATGTCATCAAAGACATTCACTTTTCCAGCTTGTCAACTGACAAGGAGCAGCAGAAGCCTTAGCATCAAACCTACAACAAGCAAAGCATTGAAGACAAAGTTTTGAATTTATCGATAGCTTCGTCTATGCTTTTAAGCAAGTACACATAACAATATCTCGTGCTATCGTCGACAAAAGAAATAAAG